>JAPMUY010009706.1:0-87343 GCA_026901105.3 Galaxias olidus
GGAACTCTCCTATAGATACCATGTTTGCCCAGTCTCTTTCTTATTGTTGAATCATGAACACTGACCTTAACTGAGGCAAGTGAGGCCTGCGGTGCTTTAGATGTAGTTCTGGGTTCTTTTGTGACCTCCTGGATGAGTTGATGCGCTCTTGGAGTAATTTTGGTAGGCCGGCCACTCCTGGGAAGGTTCACCACTGTTCCATGTTTTCTCCATTTGTGGATAATGGCTCTCACTGTGGTTCGCTGGAGTCCCAGAGCCTTAGAAATGGCTTTGTAACCCTTTCCAGACTGATACATGTCAATGACTTTGTTTCTCATCTGTTCTTGAATTTCTTCAGATCGGGGCATGATGTGTTGCTTTTTGAGATCTTTTAGCCTACTTCATGTTGTCAGACAGGTTCTATTTAAGTGATTTCTTGATTCTACAGTTCTGACAGTAATCAGGCCTGGGTGTAGCTAGTGAAATTGAACTCAGCTTTCAAAAAATATGGTTAATCACAGTTAATTCATGATTTAACAAGGGGGGGCAATTACTTCTATTCAGGAAGGGCCAGATTGGTTTGGATAGCTTTTTTCCCTTAATAAATGAAAACATCATTTAAAAACAGCTTTTTGTATTGACTCAGGTTATCTTTGTCTGGTATAAAAATTTGTTTGATGATCTGAAACATTTAAGTGTGACAAAAAAGCAAAAACAGAAGAAATCTGTAAAGGGGCAAATACTTTTGCACAGCACTGAATATGCCTTTCCCAGAGACACAGATAAGCCCATATAAACCAATTGTTGACATTTAAATGAATATGTGTCATGTTCACTGGCAATAATAATACAAAATCATAGAACGCCGCCTGAATTTCCTTTGATAAGCGCGAGGCATTTTTGTTAATGATATCCTTTTCACTATTGAGTGCCAGTGGAAATGCACTCATGGTGACTGGTGGTATTGTCTAAACGTAGGGCTGCATTGATTTGTTTTCCTCTCTGTCAGGTTGGAAGACTCCCCGCCTCAGCCTGCCCGGAAACCCCAGTCTCCCTCAGCCAACGGCACAGGTAAGCAGTGTTAGAAAGCCCCGTCCTAACCCCAATCCCAGGATCTCTCTGTGAGGTATGTGAGGATGCACCAGACCCGAAAAAACAACACAACGCTGATGTTCACAGTCAGGCCAGATGGGTGAGGTTTATGGTTTATACAAATAATCAGGGCTAGGCTTCTGAAATGCTTTGACCGACCCTATTACAGCAGATTTTCAAAAAGATCTCTTTTCGGGATTAGCATGCCATCAGCGTGAGGCAGGGTGTACTTCAAGCAGGCCATTTAGAGGCAGCACTCCAGTGGCCACAGGGAGTCTTGGAGGTCTGCACCGCGGACAGGAAGGGAGGCGGACAGAGAGCGAGCGTGACGCAGGAAAAGCCCAGCTCACGCCCGCTGAGCGTGTGGCCCTATCAGGCCGGAGGGATTTGTTTGTGTGGGTGTGTGGATGATTGGAAGCAGGATGCTGGAATGTGCACAGTCTATTCTTGGAAGGGTTCACGTGTTCGTGTCTGTGTGCGTGTGCGTGTGCGTGTGCGTGTGTGCGTGTGTCAGGGACAATGGATTATCTACTTTCTTTTAATGGTAACACACAGATAGGGGGAATCGGCTGCACAAACATAAACAGCCCATGTGGAAGACACTGGTGTCAACCCCCACAGACAAAGCTCCTATAGTTAACACTACAGCTTGATAAAGGAGCAAAGTCCTAATAGGAGGCTTTCATATGGTGTTTTATTATAAACACTGCCCTTATCTGTGGATGTGGAAATACACTACCGAGATGCCTCGTGTTGGACTGTGTGTGTGTGTTGTGGTGTGGTGTGGTGTGTGTGTGTGTGTGTGTGTGAGTAATCTGTATGTTTGGTGTATATGTGTCATGGACGAGGTGAGTAATTAGGGTGTCCGGCGGAGGCTTCCAGAAGCTCCTTTCTAGCTTCAAGTGGAAGGAAGAATGGATGAAGAGGGTATTTTTGGAAAGTAGGCTTCATTTGTAGATCACACAATCTAGGGCAAAAAGGCTTAGGATGTTCATCTGTGTGTTACTGTGGGTAAGTATGCATAGACGTGTGTGTGGGTGTGTGTGGTGTTCCACTCTGTTAAATGGAAGGAAGGGGGTGGAGGAGGAGGAGGGAGTCATTATGTTTAATGGGACTGATGTATGAAATCTGTTCAATGAAAAAGTCTTCAATCAGGTGTAGCCTGTCTCTCGTTCTCTCTACCAGACACTTACAGAAAACAAGCCATTCAACAAAACAAGTTCTACCGGTCTGCATCAAAAACGGATTGTGGGTTTATCACATTGCTATCTAAACAGCGCCAACACTAGAGCTAGATTGACTCTTTATTCAGGAGCATTTCATGAACATTGAGAGGAATGCGCTATCAGTGCAGTGTGTTGACCTTTGAACCTGCGTCCTCGTGCCTGTGCCCTTCAGAGAAGCAGAAGGAGACGGTGTACTCGCGGCTCCAGAAGTGGCTGTACGACCGTGTGGGGGTCTATGTGGAGGACTTCCGCTTCCAGCCAGAGGAGAACACTGTGGAGGCTGAGGAGCCGCTAAGTGCTAAAAGGTCAGTGTGTACCAGTTTGTACTGGTGTGTACTGGTGTGTACTGGTGTATACCGGTGTGTACTAGTGTGTAACGGTGTGTATTGGTGTGTCAGTCAACCCTTCACTCAGAACCAGACACCAAGGCCTGTCCCAGTATGCATCTTGTCCATCTTCTTGCCATGTTTTGTAATGCAGTTGTTCACGTGTAAGCATGTTCCCTTAGACATTACTTGGTACAAAGTTCAAACTGCTTCAAAGCAATGTGTGTACTTTGATAACTGCTTAGCATTATCATCTCACTACAGAAACATTTTGATTTAAATTTTTATAAATTCCCTTTATCTTCTCAGAACATTGACACGAACACAGTTTGCAGTCGTCTAGATACTTTTAATAAAGTTTGTTGAGAATTAATACGAAGAAAAAAACTTTGAAAGCTTGTAGAATATATTAATTTGATTGAGGCTGCCCTTGCAGGGAGATGATAGATTGAAGAGGCGATTCTTTTTCTCTTTAGTTTTTTGTTTGTGTATTACCACCCCCGTCATGGTGACCTGAAGAACATTGCTAGTGTATTAGAAAGTGTGCGTGGGGATATGAGTGCGTTATGTGTGTAAAATAATCCTTCCTAAAATGACCCTTCCTTTTTTGCATTTCCACCTCCTCTCAGGTTGACAGAAAACATGAGGAGACTCAGTAAGTGTTGCCGCCCCCCCACACACACACACACGCACGCAGGCACATTTCACAACAAATAGTTCGACCATCAAGAGTGTGATGCTAATTTGCGGATTGCGTGTGTTTTTAGAGCGAGGAGCCAGACCTGTCACCAACTTCTTAAGGAACCTCTCCGCCTTATCTAACTGGCACTCCGTCTACACCTCAGCTATTGCCTTCATTGTAAGTCACCATCCTAACCCTTACACAACTCTCGGTGGCATTAAGGCCCTACTTAATGTATCAGACTGATGCTGTAAACGAGGAAAATGACCCATGCCAATTCAGTTTGGGTGTGAATTCAAAGCACATGAGTTGCAAAGATGTCTAATACTTCAGTTTACCTGCAATGCATGCGTTAATATGGTTTTGTTCTGTTTGGCAGATCTACATGAATGCTGCGTGGCATGGCTGGGCCATTCCTATGCTTCTCTTCTTAGCTATCCTGAGGCTGTCCTTGAATTACCTCATTGCCAGGTATGTTACCCTTGATGAACACACGCACCAGTAGTATTAGTAGTTGGCCACTCCGAACCAGCTCTGCAGTTTAATGATAGATAATCCCCAGGACCTGAATTAGGTAGTTTGATGGTACAAAAGGTGTTTTTCAGTGTTTAACTAGAAACACTGTTCCCTTGCAGAGGTTGGAGGATCCAGTGGAGCATAGTGCCTGAAGTCTCAGAAACCCTGGTAAGAATGACTACTTCCTGTCATATGACTTCCTGTCTGTGTGGAACGTCACGTGAGGTGACGTACAGTGAGCTGCAGAGGGTACTCCCTGCTATGGCATGATGGAATTTGTGTCATTGAATTGTTTTGTTTTGTTTCGTGTTTAATGTAGGAACCTGCTAAAGAAGACTTGACTGTGTCTGAAAAATTCCAGTTAGTACTTGATGTTGCACAGAAAGCACAGGTGCATAAAACCTACAAGTTTATCCTGGCATAATTATGTACTTTGTAACTATAAATTTAACATGATATCAATATATGTCAAATAATTTATTTCCACTTACAGAACCTTTTTGGTAAGATGTCGGATGTTTTGGAGAAAATCAAAAAGTAAGCTTAATTGACCAAAGGACCAAAGCTAACGCAATGTTGCTCACTGAATTCACCACTGATCTGAAATGGCTAAGATAGAGTCAAAATGATTTTGAGCTAAACTAATAAGGGTCTGGCTTCTTTGTGTTTGTGTTGGTGTGTATGTGTGTTGCAGCCTTTTCATGTGGGTGCAACCAGAAATAACTCAGAAGCTCTACATTGCTCTGTGGCTGGCCTTCATCTCTTCCTGTGTCCTTCCCTATAAACTCATGGGCTTCATGATCGGTGAGACACCCACACCCACCCACACACACACTCACTTTAAAATCCCTATTACTTATTATTTAAGCACTTATTTACGGTACTGCATAAAGCCCTATTCAAGCAAAACAAGCTTTTTTACAGCTTTTACACAATACCCCCCCCACACACACACACACACACACAGAGTGGGTGAAAGAAAAGCACACAGGGCCAGCCCGCGCACACAGCTGGCCAGCGTTATGTAACGAAGGCTCTTTCACCCACTTGGGTGTATGAAAATGCACGCTTTTTGGTAGAGCTTGATATGGCGTCTGTAGGCATGATGCCAGACTTAATGATGTTACTCTTATAAATATGGAGAAGCCTCCATTAATGTCATTCTGTTGGAGCTCTTTGTGGTAGAAATCCCCTCGTGGGCTTTCTGTGACTGGTGTGGCTGAGGAGACATATTTATTGTTTTACATGGAATGCAGTAGCGGTACTTGAACAGGCTCTTCTATGTACACATTGTGAATTTTAAATCTGTCAATAACCTTAAAAACTACTTTGACATTATTTGATCTCCCGCTCTGTTCTGCTCTCCAGGAATCTATGCTGGGATCAAGTTCTTCGTCATCGATTTCCTCTTCAAGAGCTGTCCCAAGCTGAAGGACAAGTACGACACGCCCCGCATCGCCTGGAACAACCTGCCCACCGACCCCCAGCTGAAGGAGAGGACCAACGCCACCATGTCGCGACGGGTGAGGGACACACACACACACACACACACACACACGCACACACACGCAAACCGAACACATGCCGATCACCTGATGCAGCTTAGTCCGGAGCCCACACACAGCGCAGGGCAGACCTACTTCTCCCACCACCCAGTGATCTCAATGCATAACCAGAGCTAATAACACGCATACACATGTGTAATTCCAAAACAAAACTTCTGTGGGTTAATAATCACTTGAACTCATTTTCCAGCTAGGGATTTCTAACAACTGCCTTTACTGAATTTGTCTTGACTGGCGCCGAATGTCATGTTCTGTCATTACTGTGTTTGCATGAGTTGTGGAAGAATTGTGTGAGTGTGTGTGTATGTGTGTTTGTGTGGTGGTGTGCTTGCGAGTGTATGGCCTTGCTTTAGTGTCACACGTGTGTTCTGTCGTTTCTCTCTCTCAGCTCTCTGGCTCTGAGAAGGTAGGGACTCTGGTGTGCCTCCCCTCAGTTACACTAGTGCCTGTGTGCGCCATCAGCTGGCCTACAACTCGTGTGTGTGTGTGTGTGTGTGTGTGTGAGAGTGTGAGTGTGAGAAAATGGCTGTGTGTGTGTGTGTGTGTGTGTGTGTGTATGTGTGTGTGTGTGTGTACGTGCATACGTGCGGCCTGTGACACATACTGTGGCATGGGTGTGAGTGTTTGTGAGACAGTGGATCAAAGTGTCACATTTAGAATCATCAGAGAAAGGTCCAAACAAACAGGTTTAAACAAATCAGGAAAGTCCCCTACAATTGTTGAAAGGTTCTTTAAAACCATATTTTAAAAAGACTAGACACTTTGAATCCCTTTTCACAGACATTCTCAGTGCAAGCCAGCTGTTATTGGTATGTGCTGCTGGCACAGCAATAGAATAGTATTTGCAATCGGCCAGTAGTGTGTGTAGCCTAGTGTAGACCATGTGATTATTCAGTGAAGATTATTAGCTAAATAACGCTATAGTATGTCCTTTTAGTCGTCCCCTAGACCATATTTTTTAAGTTGATGAAAATTTTATCGACAATGGTCAGATAAAATGTCATCTGTCATTGTTGGCTTTATAAACGTCTACGTTCTTAAAAGATTATACCAACTGGAACAAATTCAGTTTTCCGGAACGTTCAGGAGTGTTCCCATCCAATTAGTTTCTCCATGACTTTGCCTTGCCTGAGCATGGGGGTACTGTACTATCGGCATGGCAACCTGTTTGCACTCGGCCATCAGCACACTAATCGACTACCAACCAAAAGGGGCTACAGTAGACATACCATAATATTCTGACATAGATGGGCCCAGCACTAACAGAGATGACTACCACGTGTCTGTGTTGCACCGGTATGTCCCGTGGAGTGTGTCTACGGAGAGGCCCTGTTCTTGGCTTTGCACGAGACCCCCCCCCCCCCCCCCACCCACCCTGAGGCTGCTCTCACTTAGGAGCCTTGTCTTGCAAAGCTGCATAAACATAGAGGAGCATTTAACTGTGTACACAAAGTCATTCAATGGCCGTTTAAGACGGCTGTATGTCTGTATGGAGGGACTCTGCTGGGAGAGGCAGAAAGCCGGTCTTAAGGGGACATGAGCAGGAAAAAGGTCAAGTACCCAGAGGGGCTGTGTTTCTAAAAGACCCCCCGTTCCTTCCCCTCTGTCCATTCTTCACCTCTCATCTCCACTCTTCCTCCTGCTGCTCCACCCTCCCTTTCTTCTTTCATGCGCGCTCTCTCACACCTCCTCCTATCCCGACCTCCTTTCCCACGCCCCCAGGTCCAGCCTGTGGTGTCGCGGGGGAGTAGCCTGGCAGCGGCCCCGTGCGGGGTGAGTCGGGAGGAGGAGAGCAGCCGGTCCCACAGCACCAAGAAGGGAGCCTTCCACGAGATCTTCAACCTGCCGGAGATAGAGCACCCCCTGGCTGGTGGGGAAGAGTTACTACGCCCTCCCGTTTGCTTTGAGTGCCTTGTAATCGTCAATTTCTGAATGATAATTGCCTTCCAATGCTAATGTAAGTTTCTCGGGGACTGTTTGTGTGGCCAGTGTGTGAGAACGGCTGGCGGTGCTGCCTGATCAACCGGGACAGGAAGATGCCCACCGACTACATCAGGAACGGCATCCTGTACGTCACCGAGAAGTAAGTAGGAGCCGCACTCCTCTCTACACCCTCTCTGTGGAGAACGTAGATCACCAAGGGTCTCTCCTCATGGCTTTCTGTCTCAACTCCCCCCCCCCCCCCCCCCCCCCCCCCCCTCCCCTCCCATCCCGTCCGTCCGTCTCTGTCCTGGCTGTTCCAGCTTCCTGTGCTTTGAGAGCTCCAGTTCCCGGTCTGGCTCGTCTAAGAAGAACAAAACCATCAAGCTGGTGGACATCACTGACATCCAGAAGGTATGTCTAAAACGCTGTCTAGTACTCCTTGCCATTTCACAAATGGCAGAATGTCCTGGTGTTACAGTACCTAAGTATAATGAAAGTGGCTGAGATTGTGTGTAGCTACATTAGAATACAATGTGGATTTGTACAGTACATTTATTCTGGGTAGACCTCAAGGCGCTTTACAAAACGTTTCAATGAAATGCCTGCTCACAGTAATAAAGTCGTGAGCCTTGCGTATATATCTGACGTCCTCTTTTCGCTCCTCCCTTCCCCAGTACAAGGTCCTGTCGGTTCTTCCGGGGTCAGGAATGGGCATCTCCATAGCCACGCCTGCCACACAGAAGGTATGGAGAAGAAGAAGCATGTGGAGGGGACCAAAGTGGGAGGCTCTGAACTGTGTCTTCTGTCCAGGGTCTTTCGTTCGGAGTATTAATACAACTAGACTTTGTTCTCTGTGTGTCTCCCCAGCCGCTGGTGTTTGGAGCCATGATCCACCGGGATGAGGCCTTCGAGGCCATCTTCACCCAGTACATGAAGATCATGACCACCACCAAACCTCCAGCCAACCCCGAGCTTTAGCCAGCTCCAGCCACCCTGACACAGAGGCGTGTGCCCGGGCCTGGAAGCGTTGCGTTCACGACGTGGGCTGGGGAAGCTGGTGACGAAGAAGAAGACGAGGGTTTTTTTCAGCACACATCTCGTCATTAGTAAGGAGGCTGGATCTCCTAAACACTTGAGAGACCGACTGCATTTTATCAGTCTGTGTGTAGGTTTCATTTTTGTCTGGCTTCTGTCGTAACTAGACCAGGCTTTTTGGAGCAAGTGTGCTGGTCGTTGCTACTGTTGCAGTTGTATGTGTCTAGCATTTCTACGGGTGGCGATAGAATGATGGATTATATGTTTAGATGCTGAAAGGATTTAAGCCCATCAATGACTGACAGACCAGGAGCCTTTCTCTTAGTTTACTTCCTTGCTCTGGATTTAGTGTCCTACTGAGACACATTTTCAGCGGCGACTTTATTTTTTCTTCAGGCGGCTCACCTCATGTTTTCTACTTTGATTAGAGCCTAGAGAGACACTTAGGTAGTGGTCATTCTAAAACATTTCAAATGCCTTTCTTTGGAATTGTCGTCATCACATGTAAATATATATAAATATATTTTGGAGCAACCAGAAAATGAGCTGGACGTGCTCGTCCTTTATCTGTTGAATGTGTCAGAGACTGTCGTTCACTGTTTGACCATTAGAACATTTGACCCTGGATCAGTTCAATACATACTTGCCAACCGTGAAACCTAAAAAAGTCGGGAGGATATCCAAACATCAGCGGTTCTCAATATAAAAAAATCGTTTGATAGAGAATTAAAGAAAATCGGGAGTCTCTCGGGAAAATCGGGAGGGTTGGCAACTATGGTTGAATAGCACGACGGTGCCTGCGTTTTACTCTTAAAGGCATAGTCTGCATTTCGATTTTTTCTTTTCAGTTATTTCTCATGTACTTTTGTGGTAAGAGGTTCTTGGCACATCTATGTTGAGATTCACTTACATCTTGCAGACCAGTGCGGAGGAAAGTTTATTGAAATGGTCTGTTTTGATTCAAATTGTGCCTTTAAGGCCTCTTAATTGTTGTTGTTTCTTCTCCAACTTAACTGACTAGGTGTGTTTTACCACGTTAGTGTTACCATCGGATCTGCTCAGATCAGGTTGCACAATATCTCTTTTCTTTGGTGCCGTGACAGTTGCTATGCTTTGCATATATCTCATGTTCTAACTGCAGTTGAGTGAACTGTACTCTTAGTATTGTTTTTTCATTCGAACAGACCTGAATTAACAGGTATCGATATTTCTATTCAAGACACTTTATGATAAAAAAGATAACACTGTTTTGATCGTGAACAAAAGCTGGCCTTTCGTTCAGTCAGAGCGGTTTAATATATAGAAGTATAATGCCAAACTGTGTTGGATACTTTGTAAGATAGCTGAGGATATGGGGTGGGACGTGAAGGTGATCAATATGGGCCATTTCTTTCTAAATACAGTATGAAAGAGCAGCCATAACATGTTCCTTGCTTATATTTCATCCTAGCACAAGCTATATTTCCTATGAAGCGTTGGTCTTACTTTAGTCTGAATAAGCTGTAGGTCAGGTCACTGTTTTATGAAGCTAACGTTTGGATATCAAATTGTCAGGGAAACTCGGTCTAGACTAAACCAACAGTAAGATCCCTCTGTTTATGTAGAATGTGACTTTGTGAGTTTGACTGACTGACTCCGATGTTTCACGACTATGTTTTTCAAATTTCTGAGCAAGAGAAAAAAATATAAAAATAACCTTTTCATTGTCAGCGCCACAATTAGAGATTTTTCATGTTCAGTTTTTGAAAATCTGATTAGAAATGATCTCTTTTAGAAGAAGTACAGACACTTTCAGCTAAACTGTGTAGTTGTCCCGACTACCATGTAAGAGGTCTGTTTTGTCTGGAACAAGTCGGATTCTGATCTACAGATGTGTCTAGTCTTAAGTGCTCTGTGTGGCTGAATGACAAGGTAGACTTTGTTATTTTACCAAAAGCCTTTTTGTAGTTTATTACCTGTCGTTAACATAGAAATCTGTAATCAGGGTCTTGGAGAACCTGTTGACGGCCACACGGGGAGAAGCGCAGAATGTATTCTGTTCTAAGTGTCTAGTTTTTGCCAAATGTTTCTTCTTCTGTTGTCGTTTTTCTGTCACCACCCACCATATTCTGCCTAGTTCATGTTTACAGAGGGTTAGGTTTGTAAAACCTTGACTTATGTTTTTTTGTTTTGTTATGAAATGTATAGTCTGACCTCCATGTTGTCTTGGAGACATGAAGACTGAACGGCTATCCTCTGATGTTGAATTTCTGTCATGTCCACTCTCACTGGCTCACTCCAGTCACATGACTGTTTCTGCTCGCCTTCAAACAATAGCAAACAAATACCGTAGTGACATCAGCGACTACCAGACCCATAACCACTGTATGTATACGACACCACAGTGATAGTCTCCTTGGTGTGCAGCCTATTCAGATGATGAGATACCTGTTGTAGTCAGAGCAGAGATGAGAGCCATGATGACCTTCTGGAGCCATTCACTGGACGCCGATGTTAAATTATTGTGGCGCTTGCTGTTGAATAAGTATTAGTTCAATCTGTGTGTAAATGTTAGCTAAACTATTCATGATGATGGTTCATAACAGTATATCACTGAGAAGTAACTTAAACTGCAATCATCAAGGTTGTTTAGTTTCAGTGTCTCCGGTGTCCAAGGGCAAGTGAAATTTCTATTCAGAATGTGGTGTGTGCAGATGAAGAGATCCATGAAGTTTTAAAAAGAACTGTATCTATTATAAAGAAAAAAAAGATAATGTACTGTACATGTTTTTAATTGGAAGTAAACCAATTTAAAATAGTATGTTGTCTCTTCAACTTCGGTCTGTTCTTTGCCTTGATTCTCACATCATTTTCTGGATAACAATGATTTCATGCAATGGTCAACATTTATGTTCCCACTGGCCACACTATGGTAAAGTTTTGTAAGATCGATCTCGATGTAGTTAGTGACAACTGCCCATGAAGGCACCTGTTGTCTTCTCAACCGTACGCTGCATTATACAGATACAGCCACCAGAGGTCGCGATTAAACCATAATTTGAGACTGGAGATAGATACTCCACAAGTGTACCTCTTTTTCTTTCCGTTGCAAGCCATTTAGGCATGGGTATAGGACCCCCCTCCCCCCGCACAGTACACACACACACACACACACACACCACCCCCTTCACATTTACTTGCCTGCACAAATACACGTTACTCTATACATATTAAGCAACTTCAGGCTTATTGATTATGATAATCACGACGTTAGTGATTATTATTTAAAGGCATTTTTACTATTAGAAGGCACTGAAGCCATTTAGGGCAGACATTCGTTGCACTTTTCAAGGCTTGTCTTGTTTGCGGACACTGTCAGCTAATCACGACAAATAGGCCTAACTGTAAAGCTCCTTTATCACTATTCTACAATATGCTGCTCATTCAGAAAGACTTCCAAGCCAATATCAACAATTTACTATATTATCAAGGCCATATTCTAAAACTTAAGAACAGTTAAAAGTCGTTGCTATGAGCTTCTTTCGACATCGCATCATAAGTGGAATTGACTCTCCCTCTCATTTATGAGAGAGAACATGCTTCTAACATTTAATAAAATAAATGTTTATCTTAAATCGCTGAAGACTAGGCCTACACAGGGAGACAGACCGACAATTGACTCCAAGCAGCGGGACCATCACTCATTAGCTAAATGTTGAAACGATGTTCCCCCACAAAGACTGCATACCGACCCGACCATTGCTTTCTCCGCACCGGCTGTCATCTGTCGCTTGACAGCATACACATCACAGTACATTAGCTGATAATATAGCGAGTCTGCTAAACTTTTACTTTCTCTCTCAGTTGGATCTCGGCCCAAAACGCCTGAAGAGGTAAGAACAACCTTCTGCCAGTGGTGAATGCTTATTTTTAGGACTTGCTTTGGTGTCTGCTGATAGACTTCATGTTTTGTATACTCATCACATAACTTCTAAATTAAATTGATTGTTTTATTTAGCTAGAGTTTCCTAGAGTTTAGATCATTAATTATCTTCCTGTTCTGATTTGAAATAAAAATTATGTTGCTCTCAATAAATTCTCTCTCTCTCTCTCTCTCTCTCTCTCTCTCTCTCTCTCTCTCTCTCTCTCTCTCTCTCTCTCTCTCTCTCTCTCTCTCTCTCTCTCTCTCACATACAAACACAAAGAAGCTGTTTGATGATTGTGGATGCTAATGAGACGTTGTGTTGTTTACCCGACACGCAAGGAAGAGGACGCGAAGGGGGGCAGCCAACGCCTGTTTTTAATGATGTTGATTTGCTGTGTACTTGAGGAGAGGGAGCGCTTCGACTGATCGACAGATGTTGAAGTTTATGGAAAGAACAATACAGCTGTAGCTCAGCATAGTGCATTGAATCGCCGCCTATTTTACCAAAGATAGCTGAGAAGTTCTCTCTGTTTTGTGGTAGCCTATTCTTTTCGCTTATCATAAAAGTTTTCCTGTAATATGTTTTGGATGTCATTTTCGGGTGAACGGATGTCCACTTTTGGACCAGATTGTCTCTTTTTAAAACCATGTGTAAAGATCCATTCGTGATATTGGTTGGGTAATCAAGTTATCCACTAATGATCGTTTCTAACTACTTAACCCATATGGTGTGATTGTATTAAACAACAGCTTGGATCGCCAGAAACTTATCTGTGACAGAACTAAGTATAGCCATTGAGTAGAGAACTACTTTTCTTTGGATAAGCTATCCCAAGCTCTTTCAAGACTTGTGCACAAGAAAGTGATGTTTAATTTTGGTAACCAGGACTTGTCCAAGTTTTATACTCAGGGGTATTTTCCTTAAGTTTAAAACAATTATTATTCTGCAAAAGAGTAAGCTTTCCCAGTACTACTAAGCAAAGGCAAATCCTGTATCTGGGTCTTTGTGTCTGTGTGAGAGTGTTTGCAGTCTTAATCTGCGCTTGGGAACTAGTCCCAAAGTGTCTTTACTGCTGATGAAACTCAAGGTCAACGCCTGACCCTAGATGGCCACCCGTCTTACCGGGAAGTGAGTTTTTCTTGGAGGGGTGGGATGGGGCCTTTGAGCGCACAGGGCAGAGATTTAGATAATAAATGGTGGCGCTGCCGCCCCCTGTCACCAAAACAAAATTGGAATTGGACGAATGAAAGAGGCTAGTTGTCAAGGCCTTTATTTCACCTGTCATACGGAAAGATAGCATGATGTGCTGTTGTAGTTTGTGCGTGTTTGTGGCTATGTGTGCTTCTGCGTTTGTGTGCGAGAAAGAATGAAAGAAAGAAAGAAAGAACGTCTGTTTTCCATGGGCTGGTTCAATGGTCTGCTCTATGAGACTCCTGCCTCTTTTCAGTCTTGACAACACACTCGTCTCTCTGAGGTGATCTTATTTCCGTCCATCCTCCTCTTGCTGCATTTGTTTCCTGCCCCTCCCTTGATGGTTTTTGTGTGTGTGTGTGTGTCCGCTGCTTCCAGATTTAATTGCCCAGCAGGCTTTGTGGCGCACGGCCGTGCGTTACCGCGAGCCAGAGGTAATCACACCGGGATGGTTGGCCAGGCGATCGAGAAAGGTAATTGTAATTGGTTCTTTCCTGTCTTAAAGTCAGGGTAATCAGAGGATGTGTTGCGGTGTCTGGAGTGTAAACGGTGTCACCACTGTGGCAAACTGTTTGTTTGACAACGTGTGGCATCTCACCGTCTCCTGCCAGCTAGTCGGCGCCTCGGCTCTCCTTCGTTTGAGGGCTGCCTTTACCCACCGCTCTCCTCTGTTCGTTGCTTTATTTGTATTTATAACACTTTATTGTAGTCTATTATTTTATCAGCCTGCTCATGATAGTGGATTTCAAATGGTCAGTATGCCAGGTGGCCACTGGGTGGCAGTATAGGGACGTGGTAGAATGGGGATGGGAGGAGTGGTTCATGCCAGCCAAGACAGTGGTATCGCATCAGGTACAACCCTACAAATCTGTGTGTGTCCCTGTGTGTGTGTGTTTCTGGGTTTATGTGTGTGGATTGATGGATAGGAGGAGGATACTTACTATAAAAAAACTTTGAAAATCCTTATCTGAGTGCTCTATCAACGGGTTATCAACGGATTTCCAAAGCTATTAACACTGATTAACAACTTAGCAGTATGTAAGAGAGCCCTAATCAGGAGTGGAGGTCTCCTGTCCGATGCTCCCTTTTCACACGGCAACACATAGTATTAAAGAATATTGTGCAACAGCCAGTGTCTTTGTTAGGCTGATAGGTAACTGACAGATCGTGGACACTGATTACAGGCCTGTCAACAGTAACTGCTCTTCCAGAACCGTATGGAATACTGTTGCAACCATAATCCTATTCCCATTTGTTGGCAGACTCTCTCTCTCTTTCTTCCTTACACTCTCCCTATCTCTCACTCTCTCTCTCTCTCTCTCTCTCTCTCTCTCTCTCACTTTCTCTCGTCTCACCTGAGTCCAGTCGTAAATTGAAAATGAACAGTGGGTTTCACCAATACCTCCCCCTATAGCTCCATAAGGGCTGGAGTCGATCCTCCAGAGTACGTCCAGCTGGCCTTCTCTCCATCTCTGGACTCTGGCTGTGACTCAGGCCACTGGGCTGTCGCTGCCGTTGCCATGGTGAGCGTGGCGGCGGCGTCGAAGATGAAGATGAAAGGCGGTAGGCCGCTGTAATCAGGATGTCTCCTTGGGTCTGCCGCCGGATCCATCTTCCCTCCGCTCCCTTTGCCGCGTCCCGCAAACCCAAACTCTCCGCCACATAAATCACAATTGGCCAGCAGTCACCTCTAATTCCCTTGGAGCCAGGGAGGCTGCTGTGCTGCGGGAGAGGCCCAGGCTGGGGGCTCCGATGGTGGGGCACGCTCAGCAGGCGTTGCCCTTCTCCCTCTCTTTCCTCCACCTCCATGTCTGAACTCCTTTCTGTGGATATTGTTTTTCACACTCTGAGCCCCGAAATGAAGATGGATTCTGAGGTAAGGGCGTAATGATTCTGCCTGCGGGGGAATCACTGGGACTTGCTCTGTCGGAGTCCCCCCCCCCCCCCCCCCCCCCCCCCGTAAAAAACGCTGCAGTCAAGCCTCCGTCTCCTTCCGCCTCTGTCCCTCTCTCCTTCTCCCTGGGGTTTTTCTCCGTGCCCCACACTTTAGGTCTCTATCCCACTTGACACGGCCTTTTGTCGTTCTTCGTCCTGTGCGTCTCCCCTCCTCTTTCCTCCCTGTTGTGTTTTGCCATCACCGCTGCGGGTCACCAAAGCAGTTTGGTCGGCGTGCAGCGGTCGCGACACCACAACCAGAGCGCCGTCGTAATTAGAAAATGGTTTATAATTACCAGCTGGTCACGGGCTGTTAGCTCGGACTCTCCGCGGCCTGCCTGGGACTCGGGGACCCCCTGCGGCTTTATGCTTTCAGTTCCCGCTCACAGAGGTCAAGCTAACGTAGCCAGGCCAGTGGGTCTGAACGGCCCTCCCAGATAGGCCATTCCATATGCCGTTTGGCACCCTTCCCTGGGCTCGCGCGTTACGCCGGGTTAGAGACCGTGAACATGTCGGAAGTGGACATCTGGTAGGGCAGTCCGATTCAGAAGGGGGGCGGCTCTCTCTCCCCACACACACACACACACACGCGCACACACACACATGCACGCTCTTGTAAACTACTACTCACTCTCTTTCATAACTCCCCCTCCCCACGCTGTTCTTCTGCCACTAAGGTCCCTGAATGACGATTTGGCTATCTAGGAATATAAGGCTGAGTGTCTCTTAGCCCTGCCTGCCTCCTGGGCCTCCCGACCAAGCTCTCCTCTCCTCTCCTCTCCTCTCCTCTCCTCTCCTCTCCTCTCCTCTCCTCTCCTCTCCTCTCCTCTCCTCTCCTCTCCTCCCCTCCTCTGTCTCTGTACCAGTCGTAACTCCACTGCTCACGCACCCGATCTGCTAATGAGCTTTTACCGAGCCACCTGCAGCGGAGTGGAAATTCCGGGCGAGTCATCTCTGATGTGGCTGCCGTCAAGCTCCCTCTCTGCTCCTGGAGGAGTGCAGCGGTTGGCGTGGGAGCATTAGTTCAGCCTAGTGGGGTAGCCCTGGAGGCCTGCGCAGCACGGGGCCAGCAGCAGGAGCACAGAGAGGGAGCCAAGGGGAGGACTGGGCCCTCCGAGAGTGGTGGAGTTGATTGACAGAAACGGTGTTTATTCCATAGATGCAAAGGGGTGGATTGTTTGAGTTTGAGCTCGTTTGTGTGCGTGTCCCTTCACTGCGCGTGCGGGCCCGTCTCCTGCAGAATGCATCCACAGTGACTTTAATATGATAAGAAGAAATGAGAGGCAAAAAGGGTAAAAAGAAAATTAATTCAATAAAATATGTGAAAATACATGAAATGGTGGACATCAGGGATGTTTTCCGTCCTCCACACACTTACACTTCCTCCCTGCAGGGACAGATGTATTACGTCTCTCTTTGTGTTGTTTCTTTCCCTCTCTCTGCCGCCCCCCCCCCCTCTCTCTCTCCTGTACTCCCTCTGTGTTTCCTTCCCTCTCTCCCTCTGTATGCCTCCTGGCAGCTGGAGCAAGCAGCAGCCCCTATCAGTCTCCTGCAGGGCAGAGCAGTGCACAGCAGTAATGGAACACGGAGCTGCAAGCACCAACAGGGGAGATGACAAGCCTTTAGTCCTCCTCGGGGTGCCTGGACACACTGCTGCTGTCACCAGAAGAATGAGACACACACACACACACACACACACACAATGCAAGCACACCTGGACACACGTGCATGCGCCCTCATCGTACGTCGGTTGCAGTAGTAGTACACACTGGCTAACTCACCTATACACACTAACTCGCCAGCTCACTCCCGACGGCGTATTCAACTTGAGTCACAGGTCCGCAAATCATGGCAGAGGTATCAATTAGTGTTAGCCCTGTTCAGGTGGTGGGAGACCTTTCTGTCTGAGTTTGCTTTCATCTCCTGTCGCATAAAAGCTGTTCCCCTGGCCAACCACCACGCTATTAGCCTGTGTCACCCACAGGGAACAGCGGGGACCTGCAGAGATGGAGCTCATTGATTCTCTGTGAGGTGCTTTATTTTCTCTGCCTCTGTCGCACCGCCATCACATTATCATCCAATACTGCACCTCAGCAACAGGTGGAGGGGGAAGACGATGGGCTGAATAAGAACACTCCTGCACATACACACACACGCACACACATACACACACACACACACACACACACACACACACACACACGCGCACACGCACACACAGAGAGACACATTTCTGTGCTCAAGGAATAGCTGGCATGGTTGTGGCTCTGTTCATTAGGCCTTGTTCATTAGGCCTTGCCTCTGTTCTTCTCAACACACACACACACACACACACACACACACACACACACACACACACACACACACACACACACACACACACACACACACACACACACACACACACACAGAGAGAGAGAGACACTCGAAGGAAGGGCTGTGTGAATAGGAACAGCACTCCAGCCTCCCTCTCTAAACAAATTTTTTTTCGGGACCACATTCACTTGTTGCACACATTGCTGGTGTGCCTTTGGGGGGCAACTGTCTGGGTTCCTGAAGAGCTGTCTGCCTATGGCTACAGCGTGTGTGTGTGTGTGTGTGTGTGTGTGTGTGTGTGTGTGTGTGTGCGTGCGTGCGTGCGTGCGTGCGTGTGTGTGTGTGTGTGTGTGTGTGTGTGTGTGTGTGTGTGTGTGTGTGTGTGTGTGTGTGTGCGTGCGTGTGTGTTTGTGTGTTGCGCGCAAGCATTCTGCTTCCCGGGGTCTGTGTGTCTGTGGCTCTGGGTTTGACTGCCTTCCCCTGTGTGTCTGCTGTGTGTGAGTTCTCAGAGCCGCTGGGGGTTTTTAGTAGCCTGACTGTGCGGGGCTGATATGAAGTGTCTTTTGTGTGGATGAGGTGCTTCACTCTCACAATAAAAGAGGTCCAAATCCCACCGCCTGGTCATTATGGCCTTTTTGCTTTGGAGAGGGAGATTTAATTCAGTTTGAATGTGGAGCAATAATACTGCTCGCCACGATTTTATGATTTACAAGTGACCTTTCATTCATGTTTGTGCACGGCTGGGGAGTATTTAAAACCCCTGGAGGTTGTTTGCATTCCCACATTTTGTCCTGCATTTGAAAGGCTTTTCCACGTGCGTATAGAGGAAGGACACGGACGCTATGGGCTTTAGATCTGCTCCCATTCTCCATGGGCATCTTACCATCTGCCTTGATGCCTAACCGCCCTCCGGGAGCAAACATGGCTTGATTAGCACCCAATCTATCTGAATGTCACGCCTGGTAAAGACACAGAGGGGGTGTAAGACCTCCATAAGTAATGTTTACTCAAACATGCGCTGCTGTGAATGCCAGATGTGGCGATGCCAGAGTACCCGCGGGCATGGCATGAAGTTGTGAAATAGCGTGTGAAGTGTGTGTGTGTGTGTACGAGAGAGAGAGTGTGGGCAGATATGTGTAGATGTTGTATTGCATGGCGATGGAGTGTGTCGCCGCATATGTCTCCCTATCTACACGTGTGTGGCGGTCTCAGAAGCCCTCAGATCACATATTGGCTTGGCGGCTTGAGGGCCACTCTTGGTGGGGCCTGCTGTTTGCCTGGCGGCGGGCGTAACCTTTCTGGTGACGGCTCGGCACGTAGTCACTCTCTCTCGCTCTCTCTCGCTGTTGACTTCCCGGCCGGGGAGCGTTAGGAGGCAAACTGTCAGCGGCGAGCAATCACCGGCATCTGCAGCCGTGTCTACCCGAGCCGCTCTGGTGGTGGTGGTGGGGGGGGACGTGCTCGTCTCGTGGCGTTCAGGGGGGAGAGAGGCCGAGGTGACTGATTGCCTTGCTGCGGTGGGTGGGGAGCTGTGAATGTTTGCTCCCCTCGTAAATTTGGTTCGGATCCTTGATGGATTTCTGGTTTGTCATTACTCGATTGCTGGATGTGTTGCGGTGCTTTTTTTTTTTTATTTCGGGTTGCGCGCGGCCATGTTTGCGCGCGGCAAACGTTGAATGGCAATGATCATTGCAAATCGGATTAGCCCGCTGCTGCTGCGGCCAGACTAGGAGAGAGCACTTTAAAGTACAGCTACCCGTCAGTCTTTTTCTTTGTAAAGAGTTAGACAAGGTATGGTGCTTTTTATAGGCAGCAGACAGAACCAAGGGATAGCAGAGAAATTTGATGGTAGAGTGGCTGACAGAGAGACACAAAGAGGTGGCTTTTCTGACCTGCTGTTCTCAACCTTGGCTAACCCTGGGTGATGGGCACCCAAACTCATCATTGCTGTCGTTGCCAGTCTTTCATCTGCCAGCCTCCTTCAGTCTCAAACACTGTCTTGCACTGCCTTGATGGGAAAACTATACGGGAGGAAGGCAGAGATGGTATTGCCTGCCCCCCGCTCCTTTGCCCTTGTAAATACAGCGGGGTTGATGGGGTGATCTATTAGCCCAGAGTGTTCTGATTGTATGTGTAACAGCATGTTGGCCCACTGTTCAAACAAGCCCTGCAGTCGTTCCACGTGCTCTGCCTGGAGCCCCTCAGCCCCGGTGTTTGTAAAACGGGAAGTGTGTTTGCTCGTCGTTATGGATTCACCCTCAGGCAAGGCTCTGGTGCTGATGAGGAAGCCTGATCGAAGGAGAGAGAGTGAGAGAGAAACAGAGTGAGAGTAGAGACATGCCGGAGAGGGGAGAAAGTGAACGAGTAAAGGAAAGAGACAGAACACAATACAATAGGTATCATTTTGATATAATAACAAAGTACAAAATACAGGTTACAGAGATTTGTATATTTTATTTATCATTCGTTTCCCCCCCCCCCCCAGATTTCTGCTTGAGATTTTTTATTTTCACCGTATTTTTCAAGAGACGCTGTCACTAATAGACAATCCATACAAACGTTGTTGTTTCACAAAGAAGTGAATGAAACAAAGCCCAAACGGAGACAAGAAAGGGACACGCTCCGGGGCCATCAGTCTGTTGGGCGCATGGCGTCGGTGACTCGGGGGGCATTTATCACCCCTCCCAGGCTCCTCGGGGCGCTGAGATACCCCCGGCGTGCAGCGGCCTCAAGGAGATGAAGGACTACAGAGAGATAGGAGGGGAAGAGAGATGAAGAGGGCGACAGAGGAGACCAGACGTGACTACATCCTGGTGGGGGCACTGCAGGACCTACTACGGTGTCGGCTCTTCTACCCCCCTCTCCCTCCCCCTACAATGCCCTGCCTCTCTCTTTCTCTCCTGGAGAGGCATACAGCGATGCTTCATTGCCCAGTAAAGAGAGATGGCTTGTGTGGCAGCTCTCACAGCAGGCCTCCCTGTCCTCTCACAGATGTGTGTGTGTGTGAGTGTGTCCGTGTATGTACGTCTGTTTATCCGTGTGTGCTGGAGTGTGTGTCCAAAGACACACAGATAAGACGTCTCCCTCTGTGGACCCCCGTGACCCAGCATCCAAACGCAGCATGCCAGATTAACCCGACCACGTATCAACACAATTTGTTTGTCTTTGTCTCGCTGTGTGTAGTCCTCCACCCTGAGACTGGAGCATTGGGCTGTGATCCTTGTCAATGACAAAGAGGAAAGAGCTGTGTGGAAAATAATCTAACGGCGCAGAAAGGGATAGAGTGGGGCGTGACATTCAGCGCTTGGAGTACGTTTTTTCTTC
The DNA here is from genome assembly GCA_026901105.3 of Galaxias olidus. Taxonomy (NCBI): domain Eukaryota; kingdom Metazoa; phylum Chordata; class Actinopteri; order Galaxiiformes; family Galaxiidae; genus Galaxias; species Galaxias olidus. Next base: position 21,016 of record JAPMUY010009706.1, read on the forward strand.
TTCTTTTTTTCAGGGGTTCCCTGCTTCCCCTAATCACAACACCAAGGCTACAAATAACTGGAGTTTGAGTGACAAGTGATGTTCATGCAAGTGCCTGGTAACATGCGTGCTATTGGTCGATTGATATTTTTGTCTTTGGAGCTAAATGAATATAGAAAACACCAGTCTGGCTGTAACACTTAAACTCTGATGCTTCAATGAACAGCACCTGGGCACTGTGTCACACAGGGTTTCCTATAATCACACTGTTCCTGGGCCAGTTTTTAGCTAATCCTTGTGTTCAGTCAATTAAACTCCCAGTGAACCGAGCCTCGTATTGCTGTCGCTTAGGTGTCCGCAGATGCATTATGGTTAATGGAGTCATTTAGTGGAAAACGCTGGTTTGTGTATAGGACACTAGAGCCACTAGGACGGTGCCCATTGAGGAGGAAAAGGGGATGAACATTATAGAGTGGAGTAATTGCTGTAAGGTCCATTAGGAATGCAATAAACTTGGAGTTTAGCAAAAAAAAAAATCCAAAATGCTTCTTAGCTGGTAAATAGGACAGAGAACAGCAACTGTGTGTGTGTGTGTGTGTGTGTGTGTGTGTACAGTACATACATACATGCATGTGGGTTTGATAAAGGGGGATTGTTAGATACAACACTACAATAAACACATTGGGATCTCTTATCTATTTGTTTTCCATGTTTCACTAGTAAATACTCCACAGTTAATCATAGCGTTATTAGAAAAAGCTAATGAAACAGGACCAGGAGCTTCCATTACAATGCTCTCTTTATAGCAGCCTCTAACAATTCCTGCAGAGCAACAAAAAAATTATAAATAAAAGGAACCCATTTCAAATCAGGCATCTACAGTACCTGCCAGTTTGAGGATAAAATGCAGACTTGCATTAATGCAGACTTACCAAAAATAAACGCATACAATTTTAACAGCCCACAGACAGGAACTAGAACCCTAACCTTTTCAATGAGCATAGACGGGAGACACTGAATGATAGTGTGTGTATGAGAATGACTGGGCGCTAGCAGGTAGGGGTCTTTTAAGAGCCACTGGCATGGTCACTGACCAATTGATCCAACGCTGTCAGGGGGCCTTTTAGGACCAACACTTAGCCAGTTTTAATCAATACAAACAGCAACAAGTTGGTACATTTAAACCCAGCTATTTTTTTTACTCCTCTTGGAGCTCTCAGATCCTCTCTTTAAGCATCAAATGAAACGTTTTTTTTTTAAAGCTTACTTATTAGAAATACTTTAAAATGTAGCCACCGCCTCATTTACCTTGCTAGCCTAACGCTTCCTGCGGAGTCCATGCAGTGGTTCTCCCTCTGCTGGAGCGGACTACCTCTGCCCATTTACGTAAATGCACTGTCTGGGGCCCCGGTGTTTGCTTAGCCCCTCGGGACACAAGCAGACATCCGTGTGTGTGCAGGGAGCGGCCTGAGCCTCATCGATGGCTGATGGGCCCTCGATGTGCGGGTGAACACACAGGTGTAATCACACCCCCGATGGCTTGTCTCCCCTCCATCCCGCCTGGCGTACGGGGGGCTTGTTGTGCCTCTGAAACGAGAGCAGGGCCCGGGCGGGATGGCCAGCGTCAGCCGCAGAATAAATCAATAGGGATGTGGTGAGGAGAGGGCGGGGGGAGCGGGGGGCTAGTCTCTGCTGTGGATGAGAAAGAGAGGGAAAATGAGGGAGAGAGAGAGATATATCTATAAGTCACAGCGGCTTCATTGGCATGCGTGACCATACAGCAAAGTAATGTGCGAGCCCAAACAGTTTACAAACAGTGAGCGAAAACATGGAGGATGAACACAGGGCAAAGTATCTCTTCATCTCTGTATAAAGAGGAAGAGGAAGAGAAAGCGCCGGGGTGAGTTAAATGAATGTCCCCCCTTCGCTGGTGTTAATCTAAGAAGGCCAGTAAAGAGGGTTGCATTTCCCATTACTCCCCCCTGGCCAGGTGGGAAAGCAGGTTTGTCATTGGCTTTGGCTGAACACTGCCTCTGGTGCTCCTGAAAGCTCCCGGAGATAGTGGGAAAACATGGAACGGTTACATGTAGCATATTATTATAAGCATAACAGTGAAGAACGAATATAACAAAAAAAGAGAGCAAAGTGTAGGTTCTGGGTAGAAGTGTGTTGGTGTGTGTATTGGTGTGTGATTGTGTGACGGTGACCAATTCATATCACCAGTGACTCTGTCTTGATGGAAAGAAAACTACAGCACTTGACAATTCGTTTGAAAATCATCGTTTTATTTAATTAAAACCATTTTTTCTCAAAATATATATTTGTAGCAGCTAGTTTTGGATATTATATCCTTGAGACCTGCAGGACTAATTAGTGACTTCTAAAGTGTATGACCTCCTGGTCATCTCTCAACTTGCATGCTGTAGTTAAATTATCAACAAGCAGATTAAACACTGCACAGTGCAAACATCCCCCCAGCCCCTGCGCATGCGCACACACACACACACACACACACACACACACACACACACACACACACACACACACACACACACACACACACACACACACACACACACACACCTTGGCCAGTCAGCATGTAACATCATCAGAACTTTTAGAAGTAAAATCACTACAGCTGTTGTGAAGCCAAAGTGCTGAAGGGGAACTATTAAAGTGGACACACACAACTCCAAGTAATGATCTTGGAAGAGGTTCAAAGAACAGACTGAGCTCTTATGGGTTTTCAGTGCGTGTCAGGGAGAGAGAGTGTTGCTTGTGTGTGTGTTTCCAGTAGCCGAGGACAGGCTCCTGCAGTGTTGTGCATTTGTCTGAGGTGCTGGCTGCAAGAAAGCAGCATCTGTGGAATGGCAGTCTGGAGGATAACTGTGATGGAGCTAACTCATTATGATGGCCCTTTCACAAAGACATTGGCTCTCTTCACACACGCACACACACACACACACGCAGCATGGCTCTGAACACACAGCGTAGAGCAAACTATACAGAAATATGTATTAAACATTCACAACACACATCGAATAGGCTACTTGATCCAACATAAATATTATTAATCAAAAAAGCATAACACATTCACATTTTATAAACTCAAGTTTCTAAATTCCTCTCTTGCTAACATGAGTTGTCGTGGGGAAAAAAGCTACATTTTGGATTCTTTAAAGTATCCCCTTCCCAAGAGACCAGCTTGACCTGCTAAACGAAGCTAACAGATTATCGCGAATGGTAACGCCGCCGAGAAATGAATATATAATGGCCCCAAATACAATATCTATGTGCTCTGGGCGGTAGGAGTGAGACACACAGATATTCCTCCCCCGCCCTCGCATCGACTTTGCATAATACCCAGATACCATTCGCTTTTTTTTTGTATTGAGAAATATATTTGGCCAGTCAGTTTGTCACACACTTTAAATTGCGTTCCATCTTTCTCCATTATGAATATGAAATGAAGGTTTATTAGCAGCAGTTTGAGTCCAAATGGTTCTTTAGCAACGGGCTAGAATATGTGGGAAACACCCATGCAGCGCATGTATGATATGGTGACGCCACCAACCTCTAGTGTGACCCCTATGGTCCCAACTCCAACATGTAAACAACTATTTACGTGTCTATTTACGTCTATGCATGTCTCTAACGACATGTCATTTCTCTATCTACATGTCTGCTTTTCTCTAACACAGGATTGTTACAGTTTACATGATGACACTCCATGTTGTCCCTGTAGGCTACAGCTCATGTCAGCTTGGCCTGGTCCTCTTCAGTTCTGTGCGAGCGGTGTCGTCTCAGCATGACGGACAGGTCTAAGGCACGAGGCCAGTCCACCCGTTGTCCCATTTTCAGACGCTGTCCTCAAACCGAGCGGGCTCCTCGATGCCACGGGCAAACAGCTTGATCAGCTGGCTATGGACACTGCACACAAACACATTCGAGTACACACACACACACACACACACACACACACACACACACACACACACACACACACACACACACACACACACACACACACACACACACACACACACACACACACACACACACACACACACACACACACACACACACACACAGATAGCTCAGTTAGACGCATAATAGTCGTAAACATGATTCCAATGCCTTGCCATTGAGAATTGTCCACATTGCAGGTGAAAAACCAATGCAATAGTGCTTTTTCTATCAACTTGGAACGGCACATTTTTTTCGTTTACTATTGGATGTGATAGTTTGTGTGTACTCAGACGTCCCAGATGATGCTGTGGGCACTTTCTTTCCCTCCCTCCCTTTGGTCACGCTTTTAATTGTTGCCCAAGACATCGGTAACAGTAGTACAGCATCCAATGCAGTCATTTTCTGTTTTCTGGTGTATTCTTTTTGGCTGCAGTGACCAACGCTAATTATCCCAACAGCTCTTTAGCTGTCTCCCTCCAAGAACAATTATTGGACAGGAATAGGCAATAAACGGATTGACTTCCATTTTAATTAAAAGGGAGTGGGCTTTTAACAGTAGGACGACTCGTCAAATTAGCAACATTACACTTAATGGATCATTGGCAAAGTACAGGCAGACATTAAACAAATGGTGCGTTCAAGAGCACCAGCCTGGCTTCATAATATAAAGATCCTGTCCTTTGATGCCGTGCTAGAGAGGAGACTACGCACCCAGAAAGAACAATTATCAAAGGTTTATCATTGACTAATTCAATGATTCACTGGGAGATCTAAGTTAAGAACAAAATACAAAGTTTCTCTGCAACTTTTCTATTTTACCTGTTGCACAGCCTTTGATCTCATGCTTCCCCTCTCTTCTACCGATAAAAAAGAAAGGAAAAGAAAGAGAAAACACACTAGGTGTCGATAATGAAACGCTACATAAAACGTGTGTGAGTTAGCCTTTGTGTCCTTCCGGTGGCCTCTCCTACCTGACTTGTATGGCCACATGGGGGAGGAGCTCCCCGTCACAGGTCCAGCTGCTCTGGAGGGAGCCATAGCCGCAGGCCGGGGGAGACGAGCAGACCTGGCTCATCATCGTCTTGCCGTCCCCACTCAGGTCCTCTCCAGAGTCCGCCCGGCGGCGACTTGGCTCAAACCGGAACCGCCGCACCCGGTGCACCTCTACAAACGTGTGGTCAAACTGTCGCGAGAGAGAGAGAGCAGGGGGGGTTTAGGTTGAACGCGGGAGGGAGGAATGGGGACAAAGATGGGAGAGCGAAGAACGAGGAGCGAGTGAGAAGAGTTGGACAGATGGTCGGGCCGAGCCGAAGCATGAGTTAAGAGACAGATGGAAACGAGGGAGCAGAGTAGAGGAGGGAGAAACAACAAAGGCCTTCACCTCCGCCCCTCCTCAGCTCCTCTCCCACAGAGAAGCAGCTTCACTCTGCCTCGCCACTTTGTAGTACTTCACACGGCCCCTCTCTCCCTCCCCACCAACTGTTTTATCTCTCTCAGAACCGAGTGGCAGCTATTTATTTCCCCATCACGCTCACTTTAGTGCTGCTTAGCATTCACCGGCCATTGTCTCCCCCGTTAAAAGGCTTTCTGACAAAACTATGAATACATTTAGTGGCCTCTCACTCCTTATTTCTCTCTGCTTGCGTGGATGGCTAAGTAGATATTATCTGCACCCCGACATCCTATTCAGTGCCCTACAAGGCATAGTGTCTGGGGAGTCCATAAAGTGACACCCCAAGCCACGGGCCTGTGTTGTTCCTGTGATCCCCAGGCCCCCTGTGGAGCCCAGAAAGAACTAGCGCTCCTGGGCTGATGTGCGTGAACTAAAGAGAACCCTGTAGACTCTGATCAGGGAGAAGGCTGTGTCAGCACGGCACATTGCAAGCCAAGCACCGGGGTAACTGGCCAGGTTTCAATCTTGATCTCTGCCACCGTCGAGCTCCAGCGGCTCCCGCTGTTTTGAGACGCCGGTTTGAGGGAGAGTTGACAGTCCGTCAGCTGGATTTCAAGGTAACTCTTCAGAGTCAGTCTTTTAAAAGTTCTACATTTCTGTCCTGTAAATTGGGCCAAGCACTAAAGTAATGAAAAGACCAAAAAGTTGGTGTCTTCCTCTATTAAAATCAACTAAACACATTTGAAGTTCACAGGAGTTTTAAACTGAAACCAAAAGTATGCCCAACTCAGCCGACTGCCTTCATTTTGTGAGTAACAAAAAAAAAAAACACTATCCGACACATTTTGCTTACCTGGTCTTCTTTGTTGGTGTGCCGTATAAGGTGTCGGAGGAAGTGGAAGCGGGAGCATTTCCGGACCAGGATGAGGTCTGTGGTGCCGTCAGCCAGGTGGGCGGCGGGGGACAGGCCTTGTGGGCTGCGGGGACATGCACAGCTCATACTGGCAGCGTTGATGGCCAGGAACTTCCCCTGGATCACGCGCCACATGCAACGGCTGTCTGCAAGGCAAAAAAGAGGACGATGGCCTCCATTCTTCAAAGGGTATAACAGGACAAGAGCTCAAATGTTAATTTACTACAGCAGGAGATTACAGGAGAAGTACGAAAAAAGTAGTTTGGCCCAGTCCTTCATGCAGAACTATTTAAACTTAGTGTCATTTGAGGGTGTTCAAGCATGAACTGGTCGTGTCAGGAGCAGCTACACCATCTCAATATGGGCTGGACTAAATAGGGTCTGGACTTCAAAAAGTAATATTTTATTTTTCACACTTTAATGTAGTGTGCGTTCTAACTAAATTTATTTTTGCATGACCCAGCTTAACATCAACTTCAGCATACGGACAGGTGGACTAACATTCTCTGGTAACAACAACCAAGAAGCCCCCTAAGATGGTAAAACCCACAGATATTTATAATAATCACCAAGTAGTGAGACTTAGTGTTGGCTTAGTCCATGTTGGAGTTTTGCATTTGGGGTTGTTATTGGCTTATTTGGAGTGTGCAACCTTTGTCTTCCCATTTGAATTAGCAGTTATCTGAGATTTGTCTAACGTCAAAACGAGCAGCAGTAATGACAGCACAAACATTCCCTCAAGCTCTGGCAGAAGCAGCCATCTTTCTGATTAGCGGGGTTCCATCACACAAACACACAAACATGTAAAAAGGCGCGCGCACACACACACACACACACACACACACACACACACACACACACACACACACACACACACACACACACACACACACACACACACACACTTCTTCCTCCACAGGGACCCCTAGATCTAGCCATCCAGTACCGGAAACAAAGCCCTGGAAATTAACATCCGCAAATGACGCCAATTAGAGTCTGGAAGAACTGTGTGTGTAAACACGCAACATGTCCACTGCACAGAGTAAACAAACACCATGGCCAATGCTTCCCACAGTGGGCCTGTCGCGCAGTGCTGCTGGTGGCTGAGTAAACAAGATAATGGAGTGAGCACTGGCTGCATCCCAACACTCAGAAACCCTTCCCTTCCCTGCAAACCTATGCTTGGCCTCCCCAGGAAAAGTCGATAAAGGAGGTCAAGAAAAAAAGTATACATGTTGCCGACAATTTAATCGCGCCCCCTCGCATGTGACAGGAGGGGTGTGTGCCTCAGTTCCTTGCGGGTGGAAATGGACCCCGGAGGAAGCCGCCGGGGAAACTCCGCACCGTGCATGATCGTTTTCCTTTCACGGTCCGTTCATTCTCTCCAGTGTCATGGCGGACAGAGATAAAAAGGGACAGACCAAAGGACAATAGGATGAAACAAAAGGACATGAAACTCCAACAGCAGGGATTTAATACCCTGTTATGTGGATGTTTGTATTCCAACAGCATTTCTTTACCAGACTAGACCGTAAGCAGACAGAAAAGGAGGCAGCCAAATTGACAGAAAGGCGGGCACATATACAGACACACACACAAACATGAAATTACTAAATTTTAGGAACTTCAACAGACCAAAATATGTATGAAATGGGAATAGATTATCACACTTATCCATACCTTTTTGAGGCTTCTCCCCGTCCACCTTGCAGACCTCGAACTCTGCCAGATGCTGACCCTGATGTTGGCAAACATGGCACCTGAAAATGGACAAGTCTCTCATTTCAAGGCTCATGGATATTTGTCTTTGCATCACGGTGTTGGCAGGTTAAACTGAGCGGTGTGGGTGCTACACACTGATATGGAAGTAAAGGAGGCGAGGCCCATAGCCTGCCTCGTGGCTCTGCATGTACCCTGATCTGCAGTGCAGCTTGTCCCGAGGGTCCCCCAGGTTGTCGTCAGCAGGAAGGAAGGACACAGTGCCTTCATAGTACTGATGGCTGAGGAACGTCTTGAACCCTTCGGCAAAGACATGATGACAGGTATGTTTGTAATAATGTGTCATTTTTAAGCTTCCTTGTTGGAACTCTTCTCGGATACAAACATAAATAAACATGCCCAAATGCTGCAGCCAACCAATGAGAAATGGACCTGTGCCCAAAGAGACCTGTGGATAATTGGTCTGGAGTCTGGAAAAGTGGCAATTTAAACTCCATTCGTTTTGACCTAAACACGGGAGAGTTTGGCTACTTATGACCAGGGACTGAGGTGGGTTTTAGAGGGAAATTACCTAATTACCCATGCACCTGCTACATAGTTTTCAAATTATCCAACGATAGGAAAAAGAATACAAGAAAATACAAATAGTCATTGTTTACCTGAAAGGTCATATCTGGCAGGCCCCATCCACCTTTTTGTCTCGCTGTCTGTCAGAACATCACCATAGAAACCATATCCAAGCAAGGAGACAGAGTATCTGAGGAATGTTTTGTTGTGATGAACAGCGCACACGTCCATTGGCTGGGAATCCCCTGGAGATGACAACAAGCAGGCGTAGTGACCAATCACGTGTCGGCTGTTGCTGTTCTGAACGACATGGAAGCACTACTGCCACTCAAATAGCGAATTTAGACTCCAGACTAGTTTAAACCTGGTATAGCTTTGAGTCAAGGTTTTAAGTACTTCACAATGAAAAAAAATATTTACAGTTCTCAATGTGTGAAAAAAGAATATACTAACCCACAATTATATGCAGAGCAGAAGTCACTGGATCATTGGTGCCTACCGTGGCATAGCAGATGCAGTCAGTCGACCCTGTTTGATACAGGACACAGTTCAGCTATATACCTGGACTAAAACTTTGAATTTCTATACTTTAATATAGTTTCCTTATACCTATTTGGTTTTAAGGGGGAGGTAAGGGGGAAAGCAGGTCAAAGCAAAAATGAACTCTGTTTGGTTCCTTTTTGGAAGTGAAAAAAGTTGATTGTAAGCGATCTAGTAGGAACTGGGCTATAATCACTAGCACTCACTAGTCATTAAATCAAGGCTAAGACATCCCTCCACTTCAGAGCGATGTTCACTTTAACTTTTAGAAACCCCAGTCAAGAGATGTAATAGGCTCTCGGTCAATCCTTCTGCCACACGGTGTAATTTCAGGCCCATCTGTCACAGCTTGATCATTTACTTCGTCTGAGACGCACCAGTGCCATCAGAGATGAGAGAGAGCGAGAGTGAGAGCAAGAGAGAGAGAGAGAGAGAAAGAGAAAAAAAAAAGAGAGAGAGAGAGAGAGAGAGAGAGAGATTTATTTCCACCTCGAGCGTCTGATGGGTGGTGCCTTTCTGAGATGACTCAGGGAGCCGTGACAGAGAGGGTTCTAGGGAGATCAGCCATGCCATTCAGCGACATCACACCAAGATGAGTATGAAGATGAGTTCTTTCATTTTTATCACCATTTTTCGAAGCGTCTCTCCATCTATCTATGAAGATGAGTTCCTTCTCCTCTCCTCGTCTCACCGCGGTCTCAATCACCTTTCTTGCAGCCCTTGCCGCTAGATGACATGATGCATAAAAAGTGGGACACAAGCTCAACAACTCGTCCCTCCGTCCCCACAATTTGGAGATATAGCTCTGATTATGAATGAATGAACAGCTAAGGGAGATCTCCAGTTGCATATTTGGTATTCAGTGGACGCCATCTTGGTTGTTTACCTCTGGGAGTCTATCCAGGTGTCAACTGTGTGAGGAGACTGTTTTATTTTAGACATAAACCCAAAATGGCCTGTCTATATATTCAAACTATAGAGCTAGCCGGTAAGTGATTGAGAATATAGGTTAACCCCGTCACAAAACATTTAACGCTATCAGTGCACAAAATACTTTTCAGATTGTTATCATCAAACCCTATTTACCATTTGACTCATGAACAAAAGTTTCCTATGCTGCATTTACTATCAATTGGTCATAGCCACAAACAAAAGAAAGCATAATACAATGCAAAATGCCACAACTGACTGTTTCTTAATCATTTGAAGAAACACTGCACAATGGAAACTAATAAAGAAAACATAACATCTGAAACCACTTACTCCATGTTTTTAAAAGCAGGTCTTGGATTGCCTCTACTTTGTACATCACAAGTGGGTTCATTTACACATGCCTGGCCCTCCTCAGCACTCATTGCTTTCACTTTATGATTACTAGGTACAGGCCCTTATCCGTCAAGCAGACTTTGACATTGAATCATTTGATAGACTCTATTGGAGAACATTTTATATTTGTAGACGGTATAATCTCTTCCTTGATTTGCAGTTGTTTAAAGGCTGACTTTGTCACTCTCCCACCTGCTGGGATGATTCCTATGCGGAGGGAGCATGGCACCAGGTTCTGCTCAGGTTGGTTCCGGTCCCCTCCGGAGTCTACCTGGGTCCTAGAGACCAGCCCCTGTACTATCTCATTAAACATGCCGTCACCACCGACGCACACCACCCTGAATAGAAACATGAAGACATATAAACAGTACAAACAGGCTCAGAACATCAATGCATCTCTTTTCAATGGTGGAACGATATAGATATTCAGTAAGTTCAACGAAAACACTTTTTAAAGTCTTGATAGACATTTGCATAAGTTGAAATCAGTGTCTAAACAATACTGCCTAACGTTTGTATATTAATTGGTTTACATGTTAAAAGAAAGAACAGTGGACTGCTTTAAAATACATTACACTAGGCAATCTAGTTGAACGTCTATTGAAATGGCTGCACATACGGCATTTGTTTATGGTTTTATTATTCAGTTACCGCTCAGCAATTATTTTTATAAGAAAGAGCTATATAAGCTAAAGTACCATGCACCAATTTGGAGAGAGAAGGTTCAGACCTTTTGTGCTCAGGTCTCATCTATGAGCACTGGTAAAACTGATTCCTGCTTTGGCACAATAAATACTCACCCGTCATATTTTTGGAGACTAGCCTCCGTTTTCAAATGATCCCTGGCATGATTGGCAACTTCAGTTACTATGGAAATGGATCACACAAAAGGCATTTAGGAAAACCTTCTGTGAATTATCTGAAAGATTACAACTGAGTTGCAAAACTCTCCTTGAAAGTGTGCTGTACATTCAATAGGGATTGGAAATGATTGACCTGGAAAAGTCTGACCCCATGAAACTATCCAAGACACAGTCAATAGGCTCTGTCATTCAGCCAAACAGAGCACTACTCAAGAACAAGAACAATGTAATCCCAGTATAGCACAACAGTTTACCTCAACGGTAAAGGTCTCACACCAACTCCAAAAGGTCTTACAACAAGTTTGAAATGCCAAAGAAACTATTTGAACTTTCCTGGTTGCGGCTGACCTCATGCTGTTTCTATAAGCCCACAAGCTGCCAATGGCCAGGATGATGCATGGCCTGTGCCAAGACACCGATGAATAATACATATGTTTGGATTTGTATGTTCATCAACTATCAGAGCTTCCATTACAAGCTGGAGGTGATGGACGATCCTATAAATAACATCATATTCCTTTAGGAGGCCCCTTGGCAGAAGAGCCGGTGTGTTGGTGAACAGAGATCTATTTGCCGCCCATAAAAGCTCATTTTTTATTCAAATGTTAATGTAAGTGCCCTGACAGGGAGCTCACCGATCACGTCGGTGAAGATGGAGGCGCGCGAGAAAAGCGGCGCCACTATCCGCTCGTAAATCCTCTGGCCACGTTGTTTTCCTCCGTAGGGATTGATGTACACCAGCAAGCTCTTTGGTCGACTGCCTGCAAAGTGAGGCGCGGGGCAGGCGGTCATTAAACAAAAGGGCTTCACACTTTTTTTCGCCACTGTTTGATGAGTGTCACTGGCACCTTGTTTTTAATGAACAAACAAAAATGTTCTAGCGGCCTTTGTTCAAAGCTCACTCCCAGTGACTGGTGTCCAAACCATGCGCCGGTGTACGTGGGTGGTCTTATTATTAGCAGACAAACATGTGGTAATTTAAATGTACTCATTATTCACAGATGACCAACGAGCGTAAAACGCTAAATGGCTTGTTTATGGGGAGTATAAAACACTTTATGAAAGAAGAGACTGTTATAGGGGCTGCTCAGGCTAAAATGAAATGTGATGCACAGATTGACCATTAATTGAACACTAAAACATGCAAGATAAACCGTTGTTTGCTAAAATTTTACAACTTTTCTTTAAATAGCACTTGTTTTGCTATATGTGGTTCTAGATAAAAACATTCTAGTACAAGTAAAGTAGTGCAAGTACTTCAGGTGGAACCACACTAAACAAACTTTTCTTAAAGTCGAATAAATCTGATAAGAAGCATAAAAAGCAGCAGTAGGGTCAAGGACAATGAGAACAGAGCACTAAGCAGCCATTCTTTCTTTGACTTGTGAGAAGACACTGCAGAACACTGTATATTAAAATTATTCAAATGTTAGAAAAAGTCCTTGAAACACTACTAGCGACCGTCAGGTAAACACAGAGAGGAAGTGATGGTGTACATACTGAGTGAGGAGAGCTGCTCGTTGATGGTCTGGACCCACTGCTGAGCCATCGTCTTATTACTGCAGTGGAAGGTGATGTCACTGCACCGCCAGCGGTGCTGCCTTGCCCTCTCCACGTATGAAACTTCATTTAGAGTAGAGAGTAGAGAGAACCCCAAAAAGAGAAGAGAAAAAAATCTATGATTAAAAAGACAAAAGGAACACAAAAGACGAGGAAGATGCTATCTTTCATTAGAGGGGATTGCTACAGCAAAAATATAGGCGTACATGTTTTTAAAGATTGAAAGACCGCTCTATAAGTGTAATATCAATGTCCTACACACCTGTGAATGAATAAGGATACGACACTGTTTCTTGCTGGTTTCTTTTCAGTTTTCTTGACCTCCGGCCATCATCTTTGTTTGTTTGACTGTCATTGGCCTCTCCGACGGCAACTATCTCTGATACGGGCACATTACGGTTGACTGTTGTAAAAGTGAGAAAATAGCAGGTTAGGACAGGCCATTTAGATTATACAATGATTAAGTAATTACATAACACTTGGGCGTAAACCTACAATAACCCAAATCCACAAATTTATAAAATAAATATTAAGAAATATTTTTTTTGTATGAATGTTTAAACTGTCAAGTGACCTTTCAGATTTCATTGTTTTTCCACATGTTTAAATGAATGACAGAAGGACCTGCAAATATTTCATGGAATAAGAGTCTATTGGTCCTAAAAGCTTATGGCTTGTACAGTCACATAGGAAGGTTAAAACACAATTTCCTGTTGACAGTTTACCTCAGAAGAGGTAGATATGAGATCTAGGTTTGTACGTCATGCTGGCTGAAAGTGGAGGAGGAAGTTGACACAGACCTAGGCTTTGTTTGTGGAATATTTATTTTCCTTGTTTGGGCAGCTGGTTCAGAGCCTCCCACATGCAGGTGACACAAACTGTTACTCATTTCATTTGAACAAAAGAGGTGTGTCAAATTCTGATATAATTATTTACATAATCCTATTAAATCTTTTTGTGTACACCCCTTAAGGATTACCACTGCTCACAATGACCATATACTGTACATATCATTTTGGTTCTAAACATGTTCAGTTATTTGACTGAAAAGCTTGCGTTCATGACACAGAAGCAGGTACAGAATTAAATACTTCAGTCAATTTAGCCCTTCCCCTTTGTTATAAGCTTATGAGCTTTTAAATCTCCATGAGAGGCCTGACTAAAGATTTTCAGTGACAGTATAAACAGCTGGAGCAACTCTGTAGTATGCTCAGGTATATGAACAGAATGATGTTGCAGATTAGCGATAGCAGAAAAAGGGCTGAATGACCCCATGAACGTTTACAGTTAAGAGTAAGATAGCAAGCAATAAAGCATTACACGTAGCTGGCAATCATGATGTCATAAAACTTTTGAAACAGTTATGCACTAGGGTAACCTCCTGTATGAACGGCATTACACATTTTTGACTGTCTTGGAATGTAACCCACTTCGAACAGATGGGTATGATGACCTCAACTTGAATCTGCTTTTCCCGAGGACCTGAACCCCAAGGCCTGGTTTAAGAAAAACTCAAACCAGGGTAAACAAACATTGTCCTCTCTTTCCATTTAGAGCTGTCCAAAAAAAAAAAACAGTAAGCAAGGCAGACCTTATATGCTGTACAGTAAACACTGAACTGGACCAGCATTGTCAGAAGTTTTAATTTGGGGTTAGAGTGAAATGTTGATATTTGGTAGCCATGGCATTTAATCAGGCTTTTGTGGCCGCAGTGTACTACCATTTAACAAATACAAAACAACACAGCCTTTGAGATTTAAAAACAAATACTAAGTCCCATTGTCTCTGTCTGTGGTTATTGGCTGACATTTGGTGAACCTTTCTTTCACCAAAGATGTATGTCATTTCAAGCCTCAGCGCAATGGCACATTACAAAAGAAAACACTTTAGTCTTGGTCCAATTAATTGACCATAAGTCTATAATGCCGTGGCTCAGTTAAAGTTGTTGACTCATTGCTTCCCACAGCAGGTTCAGCAAAGCTCTAACACACCAGACAGTGTATGACCTATTAAAGGGCCGGTCAGGTGACGAAGCAAAAGTATGTCCCTCTGTTAATTGCAGCCCCCTTGCCTATTATATGTTTGATAGATATTTAAGATAAAAGTATTCGCTTTCATACAAACGGGGTCAGAACCGTGAGGCATAAATTACAACATAGTTACTAAGAAACGGCTACAAAAGTTCATAGAGATTAGAATGTACAAAGTCAGCCGTTTCTAATCTCTAACTCAATACCCATTCCCCTAATGACATGGGTACCTGAATGATACACTTGACTCCAGGTCAGTTCCAAGATAGGGTGGCATCCTGAGCAACACACTCCCAATGCCCAGGTTTGCTATTGCCACACAAGAATATGCATTAGAACAGCAATTTGATGACAGCTATAGTTGCTGACACATTTGTATTCTTCTGTAGTTCTCGCTGGGCCAGATGTGATCAGTATGACCACGTTATTGGGAGTAAGGATCGAGGTTCACTGTATATTAGGAGACGTGTGAACACAGCAACCCGATTATTTAGTTCTAGACTAACACTTATATGAGGGAATTACTCAGCCCTTCAGCGATACCACATACAATCATAGACAAAATTACACATTGAAACTAATAGCTCTGTGGACAAGAGAAGAGTATGAGAGCTTGAAGGACACAGAGGGAGACTTCAAGAACCAGCGTCCAAACCACAGCTTTCAAATAATGCCAAAGGGGATTAGGAGAATAGAGAATGGCTGAATCTTTCTGCCTTAACCAAAACAGTATTACCCTCATCAAGCACACAGAGGCTATGTGTATTCAGCTGTTGAAGTTCCATTCACTCACCATGTTGACTGGAGTACCGAACACGTAACTACAGCCAAGGCAATTAAAAACCATTTAGTTCTGCCCTAGAAATCTGATGGCCTTCTGTCTTCTTGTCTGTAAATGGGCTAAGTCCAAATGGCAGAGTTCTCTAAGAAGACAAGCCACTTTCTCCCGGCTAAATTGGGTTAGGACCAGGCCTATATGCTGACAGAGGGAGCTTACAGGACAGCACACATTGCTGTATACTGCATATCGTGCTATGTAATAAAACAATCAAATAATTGGCTTTACATTTAAATTGTAGCCAGTTGGTAGAGACATGACTAATGTTTGTTCAACAAGTTTTCCTAAGCCTCATCAGCTGTCCACAATTCCATGAACAAAACTATAAGTGGAAGTAGATAACTTGGTCTAATCATCTGAAATTAATTGATTGATCACATCATTTTGAATGAGAACGAGTAGATACACTGTATATGTCCACATTGTCTTTTTTCCTCAAACACATTTTTTTCATTTCTTTCTGAAGTGTTCATCTGATGTTAGGTAATACAGGAAATATGTCAACTTTAAAATTGTGCCAGATGCTGTGACCCTTAAGAATTTTTTTTCCTCAACCTTGTCACTGAGTTTTCATTGTAAGTGAATTTCTCTGGAAAAGTTACACAATAAATGGACAGGTCTACATCTGCAGTTACACCACTCTTCCTATTTGTAATGGGCAGTGCATGGAGTAAATACCCAATTGGGGACAGACAACCTTATTTGCACTATGTTACTAAGATAAAATATGTGTCTGGATCCAAATACTCAGCCAGAATATTTGAGAGGAGGGTACTGTACCACAGGGTGCAGATAAGACCATTTCAAAAAATATGAAGCTACAAATCAAATAAACAAAGGTAAAACATTATACTACAGAGTATTGCCTTCACAAAACAATATTATTGTTAGATGTTATGGCAGATGGCAGAAGTGGCCACTGCTTACAGTGAGTGAAAAGTTCTAACAAAGTTGGTCTGTGATCTGAAGTACGCAATGCAGCGTACCTAATTTGAGAAAGACACAGGGCCTTAAGACCCAACGACAACAGTGAGCACAAACACATGGTCAGTATACAGTGCATTTAAGAATTGCGTACAGCCAAAACAGCACACTATGGTTATATATAAAAAACACTAATAATTTAAGCTGGTACTTGTGAAACATTTTGTAGACTACTCACGTGTTTTAGAAATGCTATTCAAGCTTTTAGAACTTAGTCTTCCGCTCGTCTCAATGCTCTTCCAAGTCAAAACAATATGATTAAGTGTAACTTCTAATCTCCTGTTATCACACATCAACTGTGATGACAATACTTTCGTTTGTTTCTCCATTATTTCCTTGATTCCCATGATCTTCTCGTTGGACTTGTGTCCAGCTATATGGTATCTCGGACCGCAAAATAGCACCATGTGGACTACAATTCTATGTGGTGGCGGTGGGACTGTCAGATTGTGCCGTAGGCTGTCCTGAACACCAAACGTGACATAAGGGCGTTTCGCAAACAAGTAATCTCGTAGAAGCCGATAATGACAAACAGCTAATATTATTTCATGAGACACGGTATTCAAAGTACGATTTTTTTTTATTATTTTGCCTGTTTAGGGAATTCAGTTCAAACCATTTTAAGCACAATTATATGCTCCATACAGTGTGTGTGTAACGAAAGGGTTTAAGGTATAGAAAGATAGAGAGAATGGGTGCGTGTGTGTGTGTGTGTGCGTGCGTGCGTTCGTGTGAGAGAGGACACATTACCAGACACTTTGAAAAAAATTTAACAACAATAATGAAAAGAAAAAGCATACACTGACGCAAACGAGGATGATAGAACTATGACCCAAATCAATCTCCAGAGAGATTGACGCAGCCTGCTTAATGCTTTCTTTATTGTAAATAATGGTGGGCTGAGTATTGGGACAATAATTTAAAATCTGCAATTTAAAAAAAACAACTTACAAAATCTCTCCAAGCAGAACAATAATTAAGAAATTGTGAAGTGACAGTTTGTATGCGTATACACGGAGTCTGGCTTGGTTTAAATTAAATTATTCGTAAGAGAACTGAACTAGCCTAAAGTGCATGGTAAAGCCAGCATACCCTTGTCACAAAGTTAATCTTACAATTGATAAAAGAAAGAAAGCTGACACAGACATCAGCGAAGAAAGACGTCAGCCGCGTCTCAGCCACCCAGTAGCAGATCGCACTTGTGATTGGGTAATAGTGAGATGCCATCTATTGAGCCAATCACTGCGGGGTTTACTGAAACATCGCAGCATCAACATGGCAGCTTTCTGAGTTTTGGAGGAGGGGACTTGTTGTAAATATACACATATTACATGTTTTAAAGACGACAACAACAATTTACTATAAGTCTACTATATTTAAAGGATCCCAGACGGACAATGTCAAGTGACGGGAACAAAAAACAGTTCTGGAAAAGGAACACAGCCAAGGTTCCTGGCAGGTGAGTGACGTGTTCCCTCCTTGCGAAGCTAGACAGTTAGCTACACAGAAAGAAACAACGAACACTAGGCTAGGAGTAGGTAACTAGCTGAACGGCTTTAGCTAGCTAGCTGACTACGTTGTACCGTTGAGTCTGAACGAAAGTGAGCATCACATTTGCACAGTTGAAAATGTTAATTGTGCTGGCTGTCAAATCATCAGTGGTGACAGAATTTCTAATCGGTGGTCAGACAGAGAGTAGCTAGCTAGCTGTCATAAGGCAGTAACGCACTCCAATGAAGTACTATTCAGCTAACGTTACTTTTCAATAATGCATTACTATAGAACTTTAAGGGACGCCATCTATTTTACTGTAACATTGCCTTGTTTATTATTTGCTAAAATGGCAAAAATGATATTCTACACTACGTTAGTAGGTACGGATATCTAATGGAAACTTAGCTAGTAGGTAAACCTTAAAATACTACGTTAGTTGAAATGTCATTGTATTCATTTAAGAGAGGTTTTTTCTGATTGAGTTATGGTTCGTTATGGTACAAAAATCCTTTTTATCTGACGTTACTTATTTGTTTCCCTGTAGCATTCAACACGTGTATGGTGCACAGCATCCACCCTTCGACCCACTCCTGCATGCCAAGTAAGTAAACATTAGAGTCCCTGGAGCCTTTTCCTCGAAAGCTGTATTCTAGTAGTTGTCCTTTTATTTTCCCACTTGGTTAATTATTAGGCTTTTTGCTATATTTGTGAATGTATGTTAAATGTTCCAAATCAAAACGTTGTAGCTTCAAATATACAGTAGAATGCAACTGAAAACGTTTTATTCTCCTCTAAGCATTTTTTGGTACTTAAATTGGTGGTCACTGATGTTGTGTGTGCATTGGTTATTTGTAGAGGAATAATCCAGCTGCATTATGATAAATCATGAAGGAATGTTACCCTGTGACATTAGCATCTAGCTAGACCCCAAGGCTTGGCCATCGTCTCTTTCATTGTTTCGTGGATTGAACATTGATAAGGGACATCGAATGCCCTTTCTTATTTTGTGACTGAACCTACCTGAAAATGAAGTTAAGGAAGTAGGTGTGTTTATTGTTTTGTGGAAAGTGCCTGAGATGTAGGCTATGTCAGGGAGCCATGCTAATAGAAACTTGTACAGCGATGTTGACGTTGGCCTTTACCTTGTTGACTAAGGTTTTGATTTCACAGAGCAAACTGTGGTCGCTAATCCAACCTTTAATTGTCTTAAATAAAACATACCATGCAAAGAATATTCCAGTATTCAAAATGTAGCTCCAGGTTATTGTTGCATCACATGCCTTTTACCTTATTAGATAAATCCATGAGCCATTCATTGAACTTTAAGTTTAACTAGCTCGATACAACATAGATAAAAGGACTGTAAAGAACCACATCTTATTTTGTTTTGCAATGTGTCATACATGCTTTTAGATCTCTGACAAAGTTTGTCCACCTTGATGACAGCAAAGGCAATTCAAATAAATCTCAAATCAAAATCTCTTGCATTGGTTAAGTCCAGTCTCATTACTTCAGAAAATGTGAATAATAAGCAAACTGTTTGTATGTGCCAGAGTTAAGTGGAAGGAAGATTAACCCACACTTTTAGTGCTAGAATTATCTGTGCAGGCCTCAAAAGCCACAGTTTATGAAAAAAACATTTCCGTCTCAAACTGGTCAAACAAGTTTGCGATAATATCTTCATTCTCCGCTTACACTGTCTCTTCATTTAGAAATTAATTGACAACAGGCCAATTCTAAAGAGGTAGAGAATAATGTTTTATTCATAACGAGAAAGCCTTTGTATCAATTTTGTGTGCCTTCTGACTCGACAAGAAGTCGAGTACAGTATGCAAACATGTCTTGTAGTTAATCATAATTTATTTTTGACCTCAAATGTACGCCAGCAAAAATATTTTAAGGAAAGAAAAAACACCTTCAAACCAAAGGTAGGTTTTGGGATGCGCTGACTACTTCAAGCCAGCAGGAATTGAGTAGGAGTAAGATAGCAGCACACAATAGAATAATGAGACATCTGGCCATACCAAGAGCAGATGAAGAGGAGGCTGGCTCTATGATGTCAGAGCTCGCTATTAAGCCTTAAGGAAATGGTGGGGGCTCATTAAACCAAACGTTAAGGAAAGAAAGTGCCCAGATTTAATCCCCAATGACATATCTCCTCTCAACCTCTCACATATCCATTCAAATATTGGTTTCTGAAGTGCTCATTTAGGGTTGCTGCATAATGGATATTGCAATACCATATCCTGTGTGCCCACTGCTGTCCGGGATGAGGAGCGAAAAGGCATCCGAGAGCTCTGAGCATCTATTGCTGACTATTGTTTGGATTCGTGGAACAAGGTTTTACCCAAGCTGCCCATTGATATTGGCCTAGCCTGATTAGAATTTTGGTCATGTTGATTTTTGTGACAATCTTTTCCCTCTGGGTCTTTTTGGATAAATAATGACGGACAGATTATGCACAGGACTTCCTCTTTGTAATGAGAATGCTTATCATTGTGATGAATCACATGGTCCCCCCTCTGCCACTCTTCTCTTCTGCGGCACCATTTCCCTGTGCACACCTGAGCTTTATGGACATTACATGGGAAGAAAAGGTTCAATTTAATTGGCTTTTTATTGTTACATCATCTTTCTTTAGATAGAAAATGTGTCTTTGAACAAAGGAATCCATAGAAATGATTGATTCCACTTCTCTGTGTGGGTGACCTCACACAGTGCCCTATTTGAAAATGAAATGAATAGATGCTGCTGATGCATGCATCCCCCCCCCCCCAGTGGAATGTTTTTTATCAGCCTGGACCCTCTCCTATTTTTTAATTTTATTTTCAAGAGGGCTTTTGTGTTTAAAATACACATCAGTTACTTTTAGAAATTTCAATGAATGGATCATCACTCTCATTACACCAGCTAATAACAGCTTTTCAAGAGCAGTTCATAGCATCATTTCCAGTTGATTCCCAAATTGTTGGTGTTCCATAGACATAGGTCGGATACGAATGAAAAGCACGCCCGAATGGCTCGATTGTCAATCATTCCAGACCCTCCATTTGTTTTATTTCTGTCCACCCACAGCCTTATTAAAGCGGGGAATAAGCCTCCCCCGACGACACCAGGCAAGCCCAAGAAAGCGACCACCTTTCAGGAGTTTGAGAGTATCACCAGCGACGCTTGGGACGTTGGTGACGAGGATGACGAACTGCTCGCCATGGCTGCACAGAACCTCGACATCGAGGTTGTCATGGAAACAGCCAACAAGGTAGTTCCTGTGCAGTTTCCTGTGTTCTGTGCCACTTTAGTTTTTTCAGTTGGCCTATTATATGCTCTGTTTTAATATGGAGAGGTGTTCTTTTCTAAAAATATCTCCTTTAAATATACGTTTCTTACAGTGAGGCTTGTTAACGCACGGCTTGTTACCGGTCATTCCACAGGTGATAGAAAACCACAGCAAGCAGCAGGAGAGACAGAGACAGGATGATGCTTCTGAGACGGAACAGAGGGGGGAGGAACAGGAAGGGGCTACGCGGGAGGAAGAAGAAGAAGAAGAGGAGGAGGAGGAGGAGGAGGATCAGGAGGAACGGGTAGAAGAGGAGATTTCGAATGTAGAGGAGCAGCGAGGGAAGGAGACGACCCCTGATTCGTCCTTGGTCTCGGAGCCTAGCTCTCACAGTGATGGCCGCCTGGTGAAGTCGCTGAGCGAGGCTCCCATTGGATCACCCAGGGGTCAGTGGATGTTACCGCCTGTGCCTCGTCTGTTTTTCCAGCCAGTCAGTTGGTTCCTTTAGCGAGCAGTGTTTTACTGCAGAGGTGGTGGCTGTGTGTGGTTGCGGTTGTATGTGCATGTGTATGTGTAAGTGCTGCCATCTTTATCGATTTGCGTGTGTCTGTGTGATGGGTTCAGGAGGGATTCCCAGCTGTCCCTGGGATGGAGATAAGACAGCCCGAATCCCTAACCCCCGCGTACGTTCTGGAGACAGAGACACTGGAAGCGAAGATAATGTTTGGCCGTCCTTCGGCACACTTGCTGCAAGGGTGTGGAGACGCGCACTCACCCTCTCAAACACACACACACACACACACACACACACACACACACACACACACACACACACACAGCAAGTGGATGATGCATTCATGTCCTTTTCACAAAACAGTAGCCATACAGTACTGAAGCTAGAAAGAAGAAGATAGGAAAAGAAAGCCGCTTGCCTGTTCCATTTTTGCGTGGTCCACAATACATAATAATACTATGAGTAATAAATTGACAGAAGAGGAAAGTCCTGTAGTACTAACTATGACACATTTTTTTTTGTAGTAGTGAAAGCACCACCTTATGCATCGAAAATGTAGACAGATGCACACAGACACAAAAAATACACATACACACTTACTCATACACCAAGGTACATTGAGTTTATGGGTTTGCATTACAGCAATAACTTTCTTCTCTTCCAACTGTGCGTGTCTGGCCTGAGCCTTCCTTTCTCCCTTCTCTTCTGCTGTGACTCCTGCCAGAGTAGAGTGAGGACACAGCTGCCTCAGCCTTATTCGATAATGGCAAGGGGTGCCCAGACTTCCCTGTTAATGGACACGTACCCTCGATAGGAACCCCACACACACACTCACACACTCACACAAACACACCGCAACATATGCAGATACAAAAAACACACTCAATGAGTGAAATAGTGGCCTAGCACTACTCAACCTCTGGCTGTCCTCTCTGCTGTCTGGCGTGGAACAGGCTACCACTGTAATTGTCTGTAATGGTGTTTTTATCTTTCTGTCTGAGCTGGCCGGTCAAAATGTGTCGGTAGCTTTTCGGTCTGTGTGTGTGTCTGTGTGTGTGTGCGTGTGCGTGCACTTAGCGTCTCCTCTTTGTTGCTTTGATGTTGTGTTGAGGCAAGAAGAAAGCAATCCGCCGTGCGTGTTTGTGTGTAGTGTGTGTGTGTGTGTGTGTGTGTGTGTGTGTGTGTGTGTGTGTGTGTGTGTGTGTGTGTGTGTGTGTGTGTGGTGTCATGATTCTTTGTGCCTACCTTCATTAACCTGTGTCTGTCTAGCCTCTTGGTTGCCTCTACCTTTCATCCCCAACCCCGATGAGAACGAGGGGACACACTAACAGGCACCTACCTTCCTTTGTGCGTATCTCTGACCTAACCCTACCCTCTGTGTCCTCTGACCCATCCAGAGGAGAGCTGTGAGCGGGGGGGCCTCTACCGACAGCAGTCCCTGCCCCACCGGCCTCTCATCCCCATGGTGGCCCGCATCGCCGACCAGAACACCTCCGGCACGCCTGCCATGACCGAGAGGGAGGCCTCGCGCCTCGAAAAGTTCCGGCAGGTTGTGGCCGGGCCTAACACAGACCTGGGTGAGACACACACACACACACACACGCACACACACACGCACACGCACACGCACACTCGAGCAGGCAGCCTACTCAATTTTGGTTAAGGTATTAGTCGTGTGTTATAAAGATATTGAATTGGGCTTCCTGGTTGAGCCTCTGATCCCTGCACACACAGCCCCCAGCCTGTCCCAGTGTAGGCCGTCGTCTCTGTGTCAGAGAAGAAGCTTGCAGACAGCTGGGTGCTGTGTTCTAATGATGCCATGTTGGCCATCAGAGAACATCCTGGAGCTACCATCTGTAGACTGGATCACCTAATGAGCTCAGAGCCTGTCTTTGGTTTGGGGTCGCTACTCACCTTGTGCTGCAGCCTGCTCCTGTGATGCAAGGCCTACAAGAGGGCAACTGGGCCAGCCTCACTTCTCAAAAGTCTGGCAATACGAATTACAGTCTACAGTCGTGTTGCTTTGCAGGCATGGAACTTGTCAACAATGTCCCCACAGTAGTTCTCTAGTTTATTTTGCAGTCAAGGAGTGTGGACTGTTCTCGAAAAAGGCAGAAGTTATTGACGTACACTTGACATTTATTCTCAAATGTTATGTTTGAATAAGGGTATGATTATTACTTATTCATAATCACCGTAAGTGTGACCAGTAAAATGTCTTCATGCCTAGGGCTATTGGCATCATTTGAAAGTCACCAATGCATAAAATGAAGTTCTGCATGTAATTTGGCTTTTAAGCAGCCAAGGACAAACGTAATCAAATGAGGGAAATGTCTTTGAACTATGTCATGTGGAGGTAAGAGACATGGTGCAGTACTCGGGTGCTGCACAAGTTAGGGCACGAATACAATTCAGAAAATGTGGGCGCGTCCTCCAGTCAACCAATCTTCTTGCATCTGAGGTTTTTATCAAACTCAGCTTGCCTACCCAAGCAACAACAAGGCACAATGGAGGCGGGTGGAGACCTTGTGCCACTCCGAATAGGCCTTTGTGATGCTCGTCTGCACCGAGCCTTTGTCAGGGCCCCACTATCCTCAGGCTCTTCTGTGTTCTGCTCTGTCTTCTTAGTCAAATAGGCTGTCATGGAGTGTCAATTTGGTTCCTGTCCCTCTGCGGGGAACTGTGTGCTATGACTAAGGTCTGCCAGGGGGATGTGACGCACGGTGCCATTGAGAACTTGACTCTCCTACAATACGTACTGGAGGCAGACAGAAAGACTTACTTCAAAACTTCAAAAAAAAACAACATGCTTTTGATTTGGAATAAAGTAAAGGCGTGTAGTTTTAGAATGTTGAAAAGGGCTTACTTTGCTGTTGCGTTGTTTGACTGGGTGAAAGAGAAGACGATGTCATACAGCGCATTCGCGTCATAAAGACAACAAAAGGTGCACGGAACTGCCTGAAGGGTACATTTGCTTTATGAAGTGGGGGAGCCGGCACGGTTAGAGTAGCGGACTATGGCGTCTCCAGTCACTGTCATCATCCCCACCACAGGACACGTCGGCTCCCATTAGGAATGGCCAGCCATCAGCACTTGTCTAAATTTAGTTGTCGCTGCTTTATTAGATACATCCAAACTGACGCGCCAGACACCCGTCTGGCAGCATGAAATATGAACTTAATTCAAGGGCTATAATTAAGAGAGGGAAACGCAGGCATTAGGTAGAGAGCAGGGAAGAGGGAGGGAGGGAGGAACGAATGAAAGAAAGCGAGAGAAAGCGGGAGAGGATGCGGCGAGTGAGAGAGGGGCTGGTGACAGAGATGGATGGGCTGGTTGTTCTCTCAGGGAGGTGGCCGTCCTTGTTTCCCCCCTGTGACATAGCTTGTGTGTGGGGTGGCTCCTGGTGGGTCCCGGGCACGCATCACCAAAATATAATGTCGCGTGGCTTTGGCTTGTAGGAGCACACGGAACATCTGTATTTTGTACTTTTTTGCAAGCCTCTGCAAGATACATACACAATGTATACACTATACCTGTAGTTCTTATACTTAATACCAAGACCTTGCTTGATGAAAGATTTATGCGTTGCTTTAAGATCTACTGTAATGTGTATTGCTCAAGTTCTTAAGCCTCTTCTGCAAAACACAGGTCTGCCTGAAATATACAGAAGCGATTTTGCCAATTATTTTGCTCTGTTATTTTGTTCTCTCATTTTTAGTTGACGACATGATGATAGCTTTTCCTGATCTTTTCACTCTTGTTTTAGTCTAGTTTTGTCCTTCAAATTGTTGTTAATAGATAGCGGTTATGGCTGCGTAATTATAGTTTTCATCTAAATTAACACACCCACGCAGAGCCTGACACATAGCTTTCAATCAGTGGCTGTCAGGGGAGATGCTGCCATCTAGTGTGGAGTGGATTTCCTGTGCTTGAGTCTTCAGGATGGAGGGCTGGAGCGCTGGAGCGCTGGGGGGGCTAAATGGAGAAGGGAGTCTCAGTCGTTGGCTCTTGGTGTGATGGATGGGGACACTGTTGCCTTGGCCAAGCAAGCCCTCCATCATTTCGGGGAAATCTTACAGGGCCCACAGGTGCTGGTGGGGCATTTTTCTCTTTTCTTTCTCTGTCTGTGGAGACCTTCCAGTCACGCTCGCTACTTTGCCTGCTGGTTGTTCTTTATTACTCTCTTTTTGTTAGTTCTGCTCCCAGTTAGATTATTCTAACCGGTGTTCGGATAGTTGAAGTAAACAGGGTCAGCTTTTAACCTCTTTGTTTTTTTCTTACGTGTATTTTTAGAAGACTAACGCCAATCCATGTGTGTCTGATGACGGGAAAACAGGAGCTGGTTGCCATGGCAATGCTCTTTTTCTCTCCAGACCAGGCCTGTTTGTTTGTTCCCTCGTATGTTCTTCTCCCCGTCTCTCACTACTACCCACTGTTTGGTTTGAAAGCTTCTACCATCGTTTCTGCTTCTCTGACTCTTCTCACACTGTTTAGCTCCTGCTTCTTCTTCTGTAGTTTCCATTGACCCCTTCCCCTTCTCCGCACGCCTAGCTCTCTCCTTCTGTCATCCTTTGCCTCTCTCCTTCCAACTGTCTTTTTCAACCCCTGTTGGTTTGACCGCAGGGCTCCCCTCTCCTCTGTGTGTCTTTCTCCTCTACCAACCCACGCCATGCTGTTCCACCCAACGTGGTAATGCTCCCTATAGTAATCACAAAGCCCAGGTTAACCTGGTCTGGTTATTTCTCTGTCTCCCTGTCAAATTCAATTGAACTGCACAGAGCCGTGGTCCTAAATGAGCAGAGGGCTCTGGTTTGTGGTCCGTTGTCTACCTGGGGAAACTGTGGGGAAGACAATGTGAGAATGCTTTGGCTCAGGGAAGTTGTAGTAGAAAGTGTCTTTAGGTGGGAGCTGGTTCCAATTCCAAAGTGCAATTAAGCATTCGTGTTCTGTGTTTTTTTTTTCTTTTCGAAGAGCTACTATAAAAGTAGTTATATATTTATTCCACGTGCAATACCTTTTTGGACACTTCCATTCAAGTCTGTTTGTCTCCCAGGGATTCCTGGGCCGCACAGAAAGATAGTTTTGCACCTGGTCGAACATCCCCATCTTGTAGTTTGCACGTGCGCGTGCATATTTTTGGGAGGGCTATTTATGCCAGCCCGCGGTGGTGTTTATTCCTCTGTAGCCTCCCACAGTAATGCCTCAGGTATCTGCTTCCACTGTGAATGGCCGTGCCACCTGTCGCCCCAGGCCTCAATAGTTGTCCTCACGCTGTGTCCTATTGGTCTGGCTCCTGGAGACGACAGCTACAGACAGTAGCCTTATAGTGCATTATAGCCTGGTACGGATAGGCAGAGCGCAAACTTAGCAAGTTATGTCCTCTTTTGACAGTTTCCCGTTTAGTTGTTTTTGCGTCGGTTGACTTAGAACAAACTGCAGCTTGTTTGGAAATGTAACTTTTTCTTTCCGCCACCCAGGTGGCGCAACCTAGATTAATTGGCAGAAGCTCCGACTCTTCTTTCAAAAGAGTGAAATTGCAGAGGGCTGTTGAAGTAGGAAGCTTTTCCAGAGCCTTGTGTCTTAGCGGTGGGTGTGTGTGTGACTCACCAGATGATGCTGCTTCACAGTGTGGGGCCACAGTTTGGCTTCTCTCCCCCTCTACTTATAGAACAAAGGCTAGTCCTGAGAACTCCTGGCAACCAAAAGACGTATGCAAAACGATCCTACGAAGATGGAGTTTGCTTATTACGTCTGGCTCTGAACAACCTTCTCACACACACGCACACACACACATATTTCTTTTTCTATATACAGTACCGCTACCTCAACTGAAACGGTTGCTTTCGCACTTTGTCACCTTCCAGACACAGGTAGCTCTGAGCCATATTTCGGTTTTCGCGACCATAATGCTGCTAAATCAATTCCTTATTTGTGTAAGAGGCAGGCATCTTGGACATGGAGAGACTTTAGCCCTGTAGTAAAATGGTGGTGGAGATGATTTGAACAGTTTCTGAGACACGTTTCAGAGATCTAAGGTGACCAACGAAGCGTGGTGTTGTTTCCTGGCTGGCCATATGGCCCCATATATCAGCAGCTAATACAGGGGAGTATCTTTTAACAAGACCCCCATTAGTTTGACTGCCTCCTGTCTCCCTTGTCCTCTGCATGATTTAGGAGGACAGCACACACACGGCGCCGGGATTAGTGGCGAAGCAACAGCTTTCCTTCAGGTAGAGCGCTAGAGGTGTCAGACAGGACGGCGCCGTAGTTAGCCTCTGTAATGTGTGGTGAGAAACTATGGGGCCACTTTGAACACTAGTTTTGGTCCAGCTGCGAGCCAGCTCCTCGAAAGCTGAGCGTTCCTTAAACTCGCCTTTCTCACTGTACAGCTTTTCTTTATTTCCCCAGCTCTAGCATTAGCCATTCCAGTGCCACTAGCTGTTTGTTAGGTGCGCCACAGAAAGGTGTAGGTCAAATAGGATACTAATGGCATCTGTTGTTTTGCTTTGGTGTACAAACACTGGGTGTTGTTTGAAACGCTGGGTGTTAAGTCATGTTTTTTTGTATTGCTTCCTTTTTATTGAAGGAATTGTTAACAGTGGCCAAACTCGCAGTATGAGTGGGAATAACTAAAGTTGTTATTGATGTGTGTGTGTGTGTGTGTGTGTGTGTGTGTGTGTGTGTGTGTGTGTGTGTGTGTGTGTGTGTGTGTGTGTGTGTGTGTGTGTGTGTGTGTGTGTGTGTGTGTGTGTGTGTGTGTGTGTGTGTGTGTGAGAGAGAACATGTTTTGAGCCCCATAGTCTGGGCACTGTGCTCTCTGGTGGTGGCAGAGCTCTCCGTCTGACTAGTGTTTGAATAGTCATGGCTCCGGCCTGCCAACTGTCTCTCTGCCTCTCCCATCACTGCCCCACTCAGGCAGCACTGACTGACAGCCCCTCTCTCCACTCAGCGCCCCAGAAATGAACTGTGTCTGCCTGCCTTTTTCCTCTCCTCGCTGCAGGCAGGCAGGCAGGCAGGCAGGCAGGCTTGAAAGTAGGCAGCGTTGTATTGAACCTCCCCCCTCACCCACATACTGTCACATACACACTCACACAGTGTTTCTATTCTTTTTCCAGCTGCCCAGGCTTTTTACCTAAGCTGTATTGAGAGCACCCACATGGGCAGACTAATGCGCCTTAACAACTAGCCCCAGCCTTGGGCCATTATTATGGTCGATGTGGGGGGCCGATATGGGTACCATTATAGGTTTCAATGACTCATACACTTGTCAGCTCTTATGCTGAACAGAACCAGTATCCACAGTTTTTAGGTACTTTGTGGACACACAGACACACACACACACACACACACACGTACACACCTTGTAATTCTGTACATTATGTTCATCATAAATTATCATTGAATCTTATTCATGTCCCTGAGGTGAAAAGCTGTTACCATGTTTAATCAGGAGGACGTGGTGTTCACATTACTCCCAGTGCTTATCTAGACATGAGGCGGGCATCTGCTGGGTTTGTTGCACAGAGCCCTTTTTATGCATAGTGGATAAGGTCAGGGAGTGGACAGGAAGTGACCTTCTGAGACATCTTCCATCTGGTGCACAAATTCTTCATTTAACACATTATGTGACCGTGGTCCGGCAAAGGGTCAGTTCTCTGGACAGGAGGTCATGACCCTCTTAGCCTTTTCTGCTTTGAAATATTAGCGAAATAATGTGGTATATTATGATTCTATCCATACGTTATGATTCTGGTTCAGCGGCAGTTTGTCCTTCCGTTATAGAAACGTCACGGTAGCAAGGGTGCGTCAACAGAGGACGGCGTTATAAATGGGATCAGCCAGCTGCTGTCCATTTCAGAGCTCTCTAAACATATCTTGTCAAAGTAACATATCTTATCAAAGTCACGTTTATGTTTGTTCTTCTAACGACAACACTCCTGTCCTCTCCGCCCACTGCTGGGGGCTTTAGACACCTGAGCTGCACCAAGCCGAGGCACGCTGAGCCGGCCGGACTTAGTATGGGGCTCAGGTCGGCATGGTTTCCTGTCAAAAGGGTTGGTCTGGTGCCATTAGTCATGTAGAGGTTTTCTGCGTGAGCCGTGTGTCAGGAATGCTGTAGTGGGCTGGCAGGCCTGCGGGGACCGTGCTCAGAATGCTGCGAGCACACACAAAGAGAACACACTCATAGAGAACACGCTCATAGAGAACACGCTCATAGAGAACACGCTCATAGAGAACACGCTCATAGAGTACACGCTCCTAGAGAACACGCTCATAGAGAACACACTCATAGAGAGCACACTCGTAGAGAGCACACTCGCAGAGAGCACACTCGCAGAGAGCACACTCGCAGAGAGCACACTCGCAGAGAGCACACTCGCAGAGAGCACACTCGCAGAGAGCACACTCGCAGAGAGCACACTCGCAGAGAGCACACTCGCAGAGAGCACACTCGCAGAGAGCACACTCGCAGAGAGCACACTCGCAGAGAGCACACTCACAGAGAGAACACACTCGCAGAGAGCTAGGCCTGTAGTAACATGGTCGCTCTGTGATGCATTGGGCCAGCCGGCAGATGCTGTGTCTCTCTGGTACCCAGATGGCGCCATGTAAATGGCTGCCCTTTGGCCCTACTATGAACAAACACACGCACACAAACACACACACCGACAGACAGACATACACACCGACGTCCAGCCAACCTGTGTTTTTTTTCTCCCCGGTTGAGGTCAGTGCAGTCCAGGGGGCCATCTTGTAAAGGTGCTGTCTGACCACCCTCTTCCCTGCGGTGAGATTAATGCCAGGTCTAAGGATTATAACAGATAGTTTAATTAAGGGCCGGCCTGTAAGATTCATCGATTCATTTCGGCCGCTGACAGTGCAAATGAGGGTTCAAAGGTACGAGCCGAGGAGGAGCACCCTTGAGTAGTTCTGCATTTAATGAATTGAGCCCTCCTTCCCTCTTCACAGTTCCCTCGCTCTTTAAAAATACCTCTGTCCCTGATTGTAGTCATGGAATGGCATTGAGATGGGTAGGGCCCTATCAGATCCATTACATTTGTATAAATTTTTCTAAGGAGTAATACTGTTCCAATACTGATCCAATACATAATGTTGATTTGGTTTTTGTTTTGCCCTGAGCAAAGCAATTATAACATAAAAATTATACTGGTATTTATGAAATTATCCTCTTTTTGTCTTTACAAAGGAACAAAATCGAAGTAAGTTGCAGTGATTTTGTGGTTTTGGTTTGGGTTTTTTGGCAGTGCGCACTGTCCTTTTATACGATTTTGTTGCTCTGGCAATATACAGTATGTCTCAAGCAACATTCAGGCATTTAAGTCTGCAGATAGAAACTTGAACTCTTGAAGAATAATTTTACAGAATGTTCTCACTAATACAGTACAAATTACCAAACTAATGATTCCTATTTCCTCTAACCTTGGTGTACTTTTCTTTAAAATATCTCATTACATGGTTTACTGTGTGCATTTGAATTCCATTTGTTAAAATAATAAGGCCATAAATTATTTTATGTTCTTTCCAGCTGAACATATTATGCGCGTTACTCACCCACACACAAACCATTGCCCTTTAGTCCACTACTTTCCCTGTTGGTGTGCATAGCTCATCCAATTGCATGTCCACACTTTGCCACGCTCTCATCCTTGTAAAACTAGTCAAATGAAGTGTGAAAGAGAAAAAACTTACCACAAACAATAGAGCGTCATTTACCTTTACCTTAGCGTTATCATTCTACTTTCTTTGTCTATCATATCTGTGTGGTAGAGCCCCTTGGCTTTTGTATTTCTATCAAATAGAATTGTGTTTTGTTTATATCTTAGTAATTCATAGCATCATATCGTCAGGGTAGCATATAGGAGGCTGGTGCTGTTTAAAAAAGCCCTATCACCATGTGTCTAATGTGTTTCTCTCTGTTTAATCCAATAGACCTTCCCAGTTCCTGTTTCGAAAGACCAGCATTTCCAATTGCGATATCTGTCACCAGCACCCAGTTCTTTCTCCTCTAAAGACAGTCTGTGCGCAGAGACATGTAGAAGTACCAATCAATATCATTTCCTCTGTGGGTACCAATATCCTGCAAGCCCTTTGAATTAGAGTCCAGAGGCATTCAGATCATTGGCAAGGTGCATCCGTTTTTGTGGAGGCGTGTAGGCACTGCCATTTTAATAAGGCATTTGTAAATCACTTGTCCTAGAAATTACATTTGTAGACCTTTGCCTTTAAAATGTTGTGGAATTCAGTTTAGTTTTGGATGTGGTAACAGCATGTGTAACTGTAGTGAAACATCCAGGGAAAAGACTATGCATTCTGGATGAGCAACGTTAGCAAGCCCTTCACAAACAACCCTGACGACATATCTAGAAAAAGCAGTAAGCCTCAAGAGATGTTTCTTCTTGGTTACATAGTCATTTGAATATGTGTCTGGCTAATATAAAAACAGATCATGCCACTAGAAATTGATTAGAGCCTATTTTGCGATATGTATTGTATTTATTGTATTTTGGATCTTATCTTTAATTTGGCTTGGAATCATACAACTTAGCCAACATGAAAACAATTCATCATTTGGCTTTTACGGACAAATGAAGCAGCTTCCATCCACCCCTGCTCTTTCCCTCAGTCGAGGACGTGTGTGTTTGTCTGGTTTTTCTCACTCAGTTTTATTCACGTTGTAGCTCCTGGGTCTCCAAACCAATTTGTGGTCGTTACACATTTGGTGGGAAATCTCGTGGGGAGCCTCATCAAATGCTCATGATTTTGAGTCGGTTTGGGAGAGGGTACAGAGCAATTCTAAGGTTGGGCCTACCTTTTCATGTTTTGCTAGGCATTTTTTTTTTGTGCTGAAATATTTTACATGTTATAAAAAGAAAGCTGTTTTCCCCTTTTATGCGGCTATATCAAATCGGCTACCAATGCTTTGGCAAAATTTAGCCCTGACTGCACGTTCCAATATGTTGTTGGTTAGCGGAACAGACAGCAAGAAAACAGCCTTGTTTCCAACTGCAGCCTTTAGTACCAGACGATAATCTCCATTTTCTCTCTGAAAAACGTCAACATGCGCCCGGCTCCACAGATCTCTCTGGCCACGCTGTTCCTGTTGCTATTTCTGTGCATGCTAACCTCTCTGCGCCGATAAAATGGGACAGATGCTGTCCACTGCGAAAGATACAATGCACCGTCTAGAGCAACCTTCTCTTTCTGTTTTCCACAGAGGAACTGAGGAAGCTGAGTTGGTCAGGGATCCCTCGGCAGGTTCGTCCAATCACGTGGCAGCTCCTGTCTGTAAGTACACACCGCACAGCGAGAGCACACACACAGCCACTGTCATGTTTTCACAGCTTACCCTGTCCCTCCACACCCCACCTCCTCTCCCCGGCTCAACCAGCCCCCTTTATGATTTATGGAGACGAACATCCCTCTTTATACTTCAGCGGGAGAATTAATTGGCATGCTCAAATAATTTATTCATGAAGCGCAGTGTTTACTCATTAAGCGCCATTGTTGTGGTTTACAGCCCCAGCCAGTATGAGTGAGAGGTAGCCCGCCGTCCTGGGAGAACGCCACTTTTCCTGAACGGTGTGACTTTCACATTAATTGCCTTGTTGTAGTTAATGTCCCGCAAATCTTTCCTCGTTAAATCGCTCATGGGGACGCACGTCTCTCGGGAGCGGCCCACGTTTCCGGACGACCCGAACTAGTGTCCGAGGTTTGCGTGACGCCCTTTGAGATCCCCTGCCTAGGCTGGAGGGTTCTCCGGAGAAGGCTGGCCACTCTATCATCAGAATGCCCCTGGCCTATTGTTGTTGCTGCTGCTGCTGCTGCTGCTGCTGCTGTTGTTGTTGCTGTTGTTGTTGTTGTTGTTGTTGTTGTTGTTGTTGTTTTTCTTCATGCAGTCCCGTGGTGAGTGTAAAAGAAGGAGCTTAAGTGACTGATGACCTACTTGTGGCTGCCCTTTCTCTGCCTGGTGTGAGCAAAGGGCCTGGGCGCTCTGCAGCTATGCTGAGGGCACGACAGCCAGAGAACACGGGGTGGTTCTGAATGTTTGAGCGAGAGAAGGAGAGATGCGTTAAACAGAGAGGTGAAGGTCATGTCGGGAGGCACAAAGAAAGCGAGCCACTGCCCCGTGACAGCCCAACGCGTTCTCCCTCTCCCTCTTAAAGGAGCAGAGTGAGGCATCACAGCAGGCTGACCTCCGTCCCACTCCGTCCCGCCTTACAGGTAGGTTGGTTGACCTCCCCCCGGCCAGGCAGGAGGCGCCGCGGTGGTGGCTCTTTAAAGTAGGGAGCAGGCCTTAAACGCAACTTCCCAGAGGACTCGTCCCCCGCGACCTTCCTCTGCGCCGCGCTCCGCCACGTCTTCCAATTGATCCTTTCCAGCAGACCGCCTTTGCGAGGTGTTTTCTTTCCACTAAGAGTTACCTCTTTGCTGTTAATGTTTCTTTGCCCCCCCCTTGCACTTTACACCACAGTGCACACCTCCTACATCACTGTCTGAGTCACGATTAGCCCTCGCTTAGATTAAAAGGTAAAGGAAGCCCACAAAAAACAGGCCGGGGCGCAATTTCTAGCCTCATTGACTGTCTCTCCCCTCGCGCTCTCTCTCCATGGCTACAGGTTGCATTTTTATCGTCTAGACTTGTCAGAAAGGGTTGAGGGTACTTTAAAGGGAGGGGGGAAAGACTCGAAAGTAATGATTTTATTTCGGTAAAATGATATCCCTTTTTTAAACCGCTTACGAGTGTCTATTGCCTAGAGGAAAGTGAATTAAGTGGATGCGCTGTCTTAAAGATGAGGTGCCTTGGGTAGTATGTACATTTGGTAATGAAGTGAAGCTGTTAAATCTTCAGCGTCAGATATGGAACTGTTGTAACAATATTGATGATTCGTTGGGGGCTTATATGATCTATAGGGTAATAACAATGCTCACTGTGACCCTATATCCTTTTAGCCAAATAATAGTCAATGCCAAAGCCACAACAAATATGATTATTTACAACGCCGTGAGCTATTTCTTTAGAACCAAGCTATGATGTCGGTGCCACATGTTGTTAATGTGGTCTGCCAGTGCTACCGCTAATGGACTATTCTCCTAAGAGACTCTGTAGTTGCTATTTTGGTATGGATATGGTTGTGGGTGATAGCTTCTATAAAGCTAATTCAGGGCTTAACGCCGCACACAGCCCGGCCACCGAGTACCGTAGCTGTGTGCCAGGTGTGTTCCAGACGTCATTGGAGTGGGGACGCCATGTCCTAGACTGGACCAGGGGTTGTCCGCCTGGCTGCTCTGTGAGGGACACAGGTCCCTCTAGACGGACACCCTGATAGATGGAGGTGCCGACTGACAGTGAATGACACGACGGGAGGTCAGGGGTAGCTGGGCGCCCATCGCTCATGTTCAGAGTGTGTTGGTGTGTGTGTGTGTGTGTGTGTGCGCGTGTCGTCTCGTCCCTCTGCCTTTTTCTCTGAGAAAATGAGAACCCCCTCACATGCATGGCGCTGGCTCGCCTGGCCGGCCTTCGTCTGCCTGCAGCGCGGCGGTCTGTCACTCTGACGCACGGCCCGCGCCGCCATGCCACTCACTCACTCAGTCAGTCTGTCCGGAACCAGTCTGAACTCCCAGGGAGGTGAGGGAGGGGCGGTGTGTGACTCTGCGTGCGGCATGGCTGTCCGCTCTTCGTTAGGGAGAGACGGCGGCGCTCGGGGAGATGAGTGCCTATCTGTGTTTTGATGTAAAATGGCACAATTAGTGGAGATAGAGGGAAGGTCTTTGAACTGCGGCGTGCCAGGCCTTGGCGGTGGAAGTTCGTTCCTTAATGCATAATCAATGCTCGCCGTCCTGCTGACTTCACACACATGCCGCCCCCACCCCCCCCCCCACCCCCCGACACGCACACACACACACACACCCTCTCCTTCTAGGAAAACACTCAGGCGCTCCTACAAAGTAGAAATCCTTTTTGTTTGTCAGTGGCTTGCTCGAAAATAAGGATTCCGTTTACTCTTTCTAAATTGATTCCTCGAGCTTTTCATTTGAATTTATTTTTCTGGGAGAGAGAGGTAAGACCGGCTGTTTACTGTGAAGGGGCGTCCATTAACTGGCAGGGCTGGAAGGATGAAGGGGATACAGAGGTGGAGGGATGGAGACGTATTACTGAAGGCAGGCGGGGGGACTCACCAGCAGGTCACATTCATCCCTCTCTCTCTCCTGATCCTTATGCATCTCTCAGTGTCTCTCGCTCTCTCCCTGTTTAAGTCACTTACTATTTATCTCTAGTTCTCTCTGCTCCTCTCTGTATAGCTCTCTCTCTCTCTCTGCCCCTCTCTCTCTCTAGCTCTTTCTGCCTGTCTCTCTAGCTCTCTCTCTCCCTGCCCCTCTCTCTTAAGCTCTCTCTGCCTCTTTGTCTGTCTAGGTCCCTCTGCTCTCACTTTGTCTCTTCCTTGGCTCAATACATCTTTCTATTTCTCCTTGTTTCTCCTTTATTTTTCAGTTTATCATTCTTTCTTATTCAGGAGCTTTAAGATTTGTGAATTTACCTCTGAATGACCTTCTTAGTTGTAATTCTTTAAGTAGTAATTAATTATGACTGTCTGTGGGTTTATTCATTGAGAAGACAAGAGAAGACCTTGATGACTTAATGAAAAACACACGCGCACACACACGCACACACACCAACGCACACACACACATGCCCACACACCAACGCTAGGGGCTGAGGAACTGTTGGTCTCCACTCTTAAACACAGCAGACTTACCATAGGTATTGTGGAGTGTGGTGTCATTGGTCTTTTATGGGGGGATGTGATCCAGCCATGGCTCAGTGACATAAGCCTACACACCCTGACGTCATCCAAATGTCTTCAGCCATGGCTCAGTGACATAAGCCTACACACCCTGACGTCATCCAAATGTCTTCAGCCATGGCTCAGTGACATAAGCCTACACACCCTGACGTCATCCAAATGTCTTCAGCCATGGCTCAGTGACATAAGCCTACACACCCTGACGTCATCCAAATGTCTTCAGCCCTGCCTCGCTCGGGGAGAACCTCGGCGTGTTAGAGCCCACTAATGCTTCCAAAAACCGGAGTCTGCAATTTTGCGGAAGCGGCTGACAAAGGCCACCCGGACACATAGGAACTTTTTGCCTGGACAAGCAGAACTGTCTAACGCTTGGTGTAATGACTTCTGACATTTGTTATTCTCTGTCAGAATGAGTTGGAAAGCCTTGTTTTTCTAGTTTTGTCACACAAATTTTTCACAAGGTCTTTGTGGATTTTCCCCATTTTTGGTTTTGCAAAAATTTTAAAGTGCACCTTTTAATAAATGCTCCCATATAGGTAATTTTACCAAAGGATCAAATTGTCCATCACATTACACACTGTGATGTATTGTCAAGGAGCTTGTTGAGTGTTGGGGCTAAAAGGCAATCTTTCCCTCCTTCACCTCACTTCTCCTCACCTCACCTCTCCTCTCCTCTCCCCTTTCTCTCCACCCTCCCCCCTCTCTCAGGGATACCTGCCAGCCAACACGGAGAGGAGAGAGAGCACCCTGCAAAGGAAGAGACAGGAGTACTTTGGCTTCATAGAACAATACTACGACTCGCGCAACCAAGAGAACCACCAAGACACATACAGACAGGTAACAAAGGGGGGACACAAGGAGAGAAAAGGGGGCATCGCTGCAGGTAGCTGGGTATTCATTTTGCCCCAGTCGTGGCCCTGAGCCCACTTGCCTGGCACTCTGCTTTGTCCCTGGTGTGTGTGTGCGTGTGCGTGTGCGTGTGCGTGTGCGTGCTTATCTTCAGACGGCCGGATTGGGCCTAGAGTCTGGATTGCACATCCAGTTATCCGGCGATAACTGGTTTTCCATGCTGCACGCACAAACAAAAACACACATCCACATACAGTACGTGCACACACACACACACACACACACAGCACAGTTGGAGGGTAGCCAGTTCCTGACCCTCTCTCCCTCGGTCGATCCGCCCAGCAAAATCACTGCTGACACACACCACGCCGCCTTCCACCCGGCCACACATCCAGGGCGTCCCTGACATGGCTTCCCCTGTGGTAGCACACCAAACAGGGGCTTTGAGGCTTCCACGCTGCCCTGCCCCGGTGCCTCCCGGGCTGCCCCCCACCACCAGCAGCAGCAGCAGTTAGGGAGTCCTCCAGGGCCAGGGTTTACCATTGCCTTTTTATCCCTCCCTTTTTTTATTCTTTTCGCTCTCCTCTTCCTTCCTGGCTGATGTGCTCCGATAAATTGTATCGCTCTTCTTCTGCCGCTCTGGCTCTCCTTCTCGTTTTTTGCCCCCTCCCTCTGTTTCTCTCTGTCCTTCCCTCTATCGTGTAACTTGTCTGTAGTCATCCCTCTCCCTTTGTTCTCCAGGGTTATTTCTAGACCACTGCTTAACGTTAAAGAATACTGCTGACATCCACTTTTAACTTATTTCACTTTTTTGTTGTTCTGTCCATTGATCTCCTTATAACAATCTAGGTTAAACTTGTTGTGTGTGTGTGTGTGTGTGTGTGTGTGTGTGTGTGTGCTACAAAGTAAGTCGTCAGTGTTTGTGTTATATTTAGAAGATTTTGAGTGTCTTTGTTAAAGCTGTGCATGCTACAGTATCCTGTATCCTGTTTTAACCATATATTGCCTTGTACTAGAGGTGATTCTTTATAGTGTATGTTCATATTTGAGTGTGTGTGTGTGTGTGTGTGTCAGATCCACATAGACATCCCTAGGATGGGTCCTGAGTGTCTCATGCAGCAGACCAAGGTGATCGAGGTAAGGGTTGGCCGACTGCTGCAGACCACCGCCCAATCAGCCGCATGGCTTCTTCTCGCTAGGCCAATCAGCTGGATTCTGTCTTCCTCCGCCTGGCTGGGTGTCCGTGTGTCAGACTGTCTGTCGGGGGCAACATCTCCGCTGTGTGCTGGCGGTCGAGTCCTTTGTGACCTCTCCTTAAGGACACACACACACACACACACACACACTCACTCTTACTGTGGATAGCTCCACCGCCAGCACCCAGCCCCGTAGAAACGCCCTCTCTCGTCTCCCTCGGCCCAGGACTTCACTAACTCCACCTCTCTCTCCCTCCCTCTGTCAGTCTGGGATGGACAGACTCTTGGTAACCTCTCTGCCGCTCTGTTTATGTTCTTCTCTTCCCCTGCAGATTCACATTGACATACCGAGAACTAATCCCCTTATCCCTCTCTTTCAACAAGCGTCTGTCCAAGAGGTGAGACGCCGGCACTCGCGCCCACACACACACACACACACACACGTACACGCACACGCACACACTCGCCCACACTCACCCACTGCACCTTGCATGTACAGACACTCACCAAATCTATTTTCTTTTCTCAGCCTTTTTTTCCTGGCATCTGTTTGTATCATTGTTGTATCTGTTGACAATTCTAAGCCTCACCTTGTTTTTTAACTTGAATGAGTGCCTGGTGGATGGTCATAGACGTGTGTGTGTGTGTGTGTGTGTGTGTGTGTGTGTGTGTGTGTGTGTGTGTGTGCAAATTGCAGCTGAGGTAGCTTCAGGTCTTGAGCACTGCACCGAGGTGGAATAGTAATAAGTACGGTTGGAGCGTTCCTTCAGCGCGGGTTTGGGAAGGCTTTGTGAGTGTGTTAGAGAGGCCGTGCAGCCAGGCTCCCCGTACGCCGGCCTAAATGAATGTCACCTGAGAGAAGCTGTGGTTGAAACAGCCTTAAGAGTGCCCTGCCGCTGATCCAGTGTCCCCGCTCTAACCTGGATCAGCAGGCCACCCCGCTCGCTCACACCGCCCGGCCGGAATACCAATGGAAGTGCCCTAATGAGACTGGAGCTAATGAGCTCGAGCTATGGAGCGCACGCACACACACACGCACGCGCACACACACACACACACACACACACACACACACACACACACACACACACACACACACACACACACTCTCACAGGTCTCTTGTACTCTGTCTCTCTCCCTTTCTCTTCATAACTTCAGACCTTCTTTCTTTTGCTCTTTCTCACTTTCTGTTTAACACACACACACACACACACACACACACACATTCTGACAAGTGTCCTGGGATTCTCCTTACCTCCACGACCTCGAGCCTGCACTGAAGACCCCTCTGGCAGAATCAAGCGTGGCGAGGGAGGGCGGGCGAGAAGGTGCTGAGGGACGGAGGGCGGGAGGGAGGGAGCATGGATGGATGGACGGAGCGAGGGCCTGCATGAATAAGAGATCAGATGAAGAGGGAGGCGAGGGCTTGAAGGAGCTGTGTATGATCGCCTCCACCTTCTCCCTCCGTGACTCGGGGCTCTTTCTTTCCCCGCGCGCCCTCCATTGAGATAGTCAGAGGGCTCTCTGTTTTAGGATTCTCCTCAGTGCTCTCTCGCTCTCTCCGGGGCCTTCTTTTAACATGGTGATGCATGGCGCGCTTAACGGCCATGGGGATCCCCGCCACTCCGGCCGTCTATCTGCCTCTCCGTCTCAGCAGAGAATCAGGAAAGGCTCCTACCCACCCGGGGTGTCACGGCGACAGGCCGCTCCGCCAGTCAGGGGACCTCGGCGCGCCGTCACACTCCAGACGCTCTCTGCAGGTTTCTCTTTTGACACACTTCCTTTATTTTTTTTTTTTTTTGGGTGTGTGTGAAATGCTGAATCAATACCCGCGCCCAGCAGCCTGTGGCCATGCATTTTTCATGCAGGGGGGGGGGCAGGGGGGGGGCAGGGGGGATGGTGTGTATATGTGTGTGTGTGTGTGTGGCCCAATGTAAATAAAGCTTCCTGCATGGGAGGTGAGTGTGCCGGCTCTTCTGGAGCTCGGCTAGCCTGTGTTGTTGTTGTTGTAGCCTGGGGGCGAGCTTTATCCCCCTATGCCGTCTCTGTGTCTGGGCTGCTTTGAAACCTGCTCAGGGATAATGCTATCTGTCTGCTCGGCCCCAGCGCACAGCCAATATATGGCCAGGGTTTTGGCTCGCGGGCCCGCTCCTCGCTCTCCGCAGTCGAGCCCCTTGATTTCCCAGGTCTGGTTTAGAGGCCCCCTGTCGCCACCCTTCCGAGGGCCAGGAGCTCCACTCTCATGAATTTTCGAAAGGGGCTGGACAGGGAGGTGGTGGGGGGAGGCGTCTGGGTGGAAATGAGTGCGTGCCCCCCCGTGGACGCCGGGCGGGTTTAGAGCGTGCGTCTTGTGTTTCTGTCGACGCAGAGCGGGAGACTTTCAGGAGCTCGCTGGCTGTCTCCTGCCTGATGGATGCGTTTTGAAGCGGAGAGGGGGGACAGCCGACGAGAGGCGTCCGTGCATGTTGATAAAACGCTTCTTCAAAACGTCCCGCCGACAACGCTCGCAGCGCTCAACAACCCAGTGACACTTGAAGCGAGTTGATTTAGGAAATGACAGGAACATGTTTCCCCACAAAGCCCGGATGATGCCTTTGGCTCGCGCGATAAAACCAACCAGAGATCCATCGCTATCCCATCAAAGCCTCTTTTAATCCTGGCGCCTTGGCAAAGTCTGAAATGGCCAGCCGCCTTCAGTCAAGACGGAGGGGGTGTTCCTTTGCAAAATGGATGAGGAGAGGAAGGAGAAAAGAAAGAGGTGGAGACTGGCTGATGGTGCCGCCTAGGTGGGGGTGATGAATGGACGTTGAAGTTTGAGGTGGTGCTCTGAGGTGAAGTGAGAGAGACTCCTTGAAGGGGCCGCTTCAGACGGGCTTATAGGGACTCAGTAAAGTATTCCAGTTCTAACTAAGGCTCTACAGTCCACTAGACTCACGCTGCACTGTTATACCTGGAACCTGTCAGCTTTGGCAGGATATCTGTTTGTTTGTTTTTGAACAGTCCACGGTTGCCACCAGACACGTCTTCAGTCACAGATGTCACAGTGTCACTTTATTTCTTCTGTTGAAATCCATGCTTACCTCCTGCTGATTGACTCGCATGCAAACACTCCCATCTTAACCTGATAACCTCCTTCCTCTGCCTCTTCATGACTTCCTAATAACACCAAATCTATATGGTGTATGCTTGATTAATGGCTTTAACTAATGTATTCACATTCGAGTAATGATAATGCTATTGTGTGTTTACTATTCCTTTTGTGTGTGTGTGTGTGCGTGTGTGCGTGTGTGCGTGTGTGTGTGTGCGTGTGTGTGTGTGCGTGTTTGTGTGTGTGTGTGTGTGTGTGTGTGTCAGATCTTTGAGAGGATCTTGTTCATCTGGGCCATCAGACACCCGGCCAGCGGTTATGTTCAGGGCATCAACGACCTGGTCACGCCCTTCTTTGTGGTCTACGTCTTTGAATATATCGGTGAGTCGTCGTCGTCGCTCTCTCTCTCTCTCTCTCTCTCTCTCTCTCTCTCTCTACACCTCTACCTCGCTCTGGCTGTCACTGTGACTCTCATTCAATCACTCAAACACTCGCTGACCTGAGCGTGTTCTCCTGAGGAGCAGTATGTAACACCAGGGGTGTGCTTTCAATCCCAATGAGGATCCCTCATGGTGCAAAATGTGTTTACTGCACCGCATGCCACTTTCAATTAAAGAGCCAGAGAAAGACATTGTGTCTCAGTGTGTATGTGTGTGTTTCTGTTTGTATGTGTTTATGTGTGTGTGTGTGTGTGTGAGAGAGAGAGAGAGCGAGAGAGAGAGGGAGGGAGACAGAGTGAAATAACATCCCAGCTTCCCACACCTCTGCTTTGGCAAATGTTGTATTTACTTTGGTGCGAGCGCTGCTTTCTCCGGCATGCGGTAGACCGGCCGTTTGTAAGGTCACGACCTCCCCATTGATTTTGCCCCGGCACAAAGTGTTATCGCCGTGAAATCGCCACCACCCTTGACCCTCAACCTCACAGGGCTCCCAACGGACATTATCCGTCCGTATCCGTCATGTCAAATGAACGTCATCCCTCTTT
Organism: Galaxias olidus; assembly: GCA_026901105.3. Lineage (NCBI taxonomy): Eukaryota > Metazoa > Chordata > Actinopteri > Galaxiiformes > Galaxiidae > Galaxias > Galaxias olidus. The sequence goes on from JAPMUY010009706.1 coordinate 63,926, forward strand.
CTCACCTTTCCCTGCCCCTCATCCTCGTACATGAAGGGGTTTAGCAGCTAATAAGGGTCGCGGGGGGAGGGTGGTTTCGGAGGAGCCCTTGTAATGATCTTAACATTAGCAGACGTTACAATGGCAGCGCCGCAGGGGCCTCCCAAGACTAATGGAATACACATAACGCACTCCATACCGTAACATGTAGATGACGAAAGGCTCTGGGGACCAATTGCTTTCTGCTGCTGCCAACTCCATATGGTTATTCTATTGATGTAATATAATGTTTACACATGCATTTCTTGTGTTAGAGAGGTGTGTGTGTGTGTGTGTGTGTGTGTGTGTGTGTGTGTGTGTGTGTGTGTGTGTGTGTGTGTGTGTGTGTGTGTGTGTGTGTGTGAAAGATGGAGAGAGAGCACATTCTATTGCATAAACACAAAGTGAGAGCAGATGTATAGATGGCTGCACTTCAGCTCAGGGGAGCTAATAGTGTTGTGTGTGTGTGTGTTGGGGGGGGGGGGTGAGAATCAGAACCATCATGCTGAAGCGTGAACAAAGCTGTTTCTGTCGCCTTTGTCTTGCCTTTACACACACACACGCGCACTCTCTCTCTCTCTTTCTCTCTGCTTCTCTTCTGCCTCTCTCTCTCTCTCTCTCTCTCCTGTCTATTCCAGTTTCTAACTCTGGATTCAGACCCTGTCTGAAGCTGAAGCCTTGACACCCTGCTTTGTTTTTGATGCATCTTCATCTCCTGATAAGCCAACAAAGTCAACAAACCTTCAAATGTGCCCTACTGAGAGAGAGAGAGAGAGAGAGAGAGAGAGAGAGAGAGAGAGAGAGAGAGAGAGAGAGAGAGAGAGAGAGAGAGAGAGAGAGAGAGAGAGAGAGAGAGAGAGAGAGAGAGAGAGAGAGAGAGAGAGAGAGAGAGAGAGAGAGAGAGAGAGAGAGAGAGAGAGAGAGAGAGAGAGAGAGAGAGAGAGAGAGAGAGAGAGAGAGAGAGAGAGAGAGAGAGAGAGAGAGAGATTTGAGGCTAGATAAATAGGGACCCTTATTAACAAGCTGTCAACTGAGTTGGGAGAGGTATCACTGAATATTCTCTTTTTGTCTCACCCCCATCTCTCTTGATTGCTTGCCAATAGAAGCAAGGGGGAAATACTACACCTCTGTTTTCTCCACAGGGATAAAGATGTGAGGATGACATCTTGTGTCATGATAACTTCTCACTTCTTATAGACCTGCACATGTCGATGGGACAGAAGCACGCACACACACACAACCAGACACAGGTTGCTCACAGCTCACCCTCTCAGAAGGCACAGTTCCCTTGTCACAGTGGGAGGAAGGTGTGGGGCCGGGCGGCCCTATACAACGCGTCAGCAGGGCTCCGTGGGCTGTCGTAAAGCTCTGAACCCTCTGAAAGCTGTCAGACCGACAGGACGAGCAGGCCTTATTCACTGTGCGTACCCAAAGCTCTCCCTCTCCAAATGCAGGCTTTTCTCAACTCTACGTCCTTTCCCTGACTCTCCCATACTGAGGTGTAAGGCTGCTGGTGGCTGTTTGCTATGCAGGGGAAACCTTGCTCCCTGCGTTTGGCCCCCGGGGGGGGGTCTTGCTCCGCCGCTCAGGGCCACCGCCGCAGCAGAGAACGGCGCTCGAGTGACAATGGGGGGACAGCGTGGCTCTGTCGTCCTCGCTTTGACGGGCTGCCGTGGAGGCGGCCGGGCTCGTCTCCCTGGGTGACGGTACGTGGCCTGAGACCGCTTAGAGACCTGCCAGCAGACTGCCCGTGTGGTGCTATCGCTTTCCCGTCCTCGTCCCCGTGCTAGCTGGTGTCCCGGCCCCGGCCCTCTGGCTGGGCTCCGAGACCAGGGGAAACGGATAATATGACAAAGGCCCGCTCCCTCTCCGTTCACCCTCCAGTGCACACAGGCGGTGTAGAGCGCGGGGCTGTTGTTCTCTGTCATCAGAGAAACACGACGGAGGGGGAAAGCCCTCTGGAACTCCAGACAAGGACCCTCTCTTCTCCTCTGCGGGCCTCCGGGCACTGTACACCACCGGGGTTGGGCCTGTTCCTGTTCCTACAGAGCCGCGTGTGCGTGCATGTGTGTGTTTGTGTGATGTTTGGAGCGTTGGGAGACGTGCTGAACGACACCCAGCGTGCGGCTTGCAGATCTCCTGTTTGTCAGGCGTGCTGATCAAGACCGTCACCGTCGCGAGGCTGTTTCATCGACGCTACCCAAACACCTCTGCGGAGATCAAAGCCCCCCCCCCCCGTCTCTTTCTCTTTCTCTCCGTCTGCCAGCCTCCATTCACATCCTCCTCGCTCTGCCTGCCCTGGCTGTCGCGTTTGTGGTGTCTTGGAGCCGCGTCTCCGTTGATGATGCAAGGCGTCCCGTCCCGTCCCGTGCTGCCTCTCCCTCTCCGCCATCCCTCACCCCCACGAGCAACGCTCAACTCCCATTTACCACAGCCGGCTTTTAATTAGTGACTGGCTGTTAATCACCATCGGAAACCGTTGCCTGGCGGTCGATTGGTCCCTCCGGGCCGCTGTAGCGTCAGTTTAAACCATGTGTATCTAGCCCACTGGTATTGCTAATCTACTGGTCTATTTTCTATTGAAAAAGCCTTTCAGTCGAAGCCATCTGCCTGATATCCGGCACCTAGGCTTTCTTTGTTTTTTTCTTCCTATTCCATGTGAACGTTCATTAAGCTTTAGGAGCCCCTGAACATTTCCCATTAAGCAACAATGCGGATCTCTAATTAAAGGCAGAAAGGGCTTTGATGGGTTGGTATGGGACTGGGACCGGCCATTGATTGGGAAAGCAGGATCTATAATGTAATTTGCATGCTGGTGTCCATGTATGGATCTGCCTGGAGTAGAGAGATGTTTTTAGGGAGAGCAGGAGAAGAAAGGGAAACAGATATAAAAAGACCCCCCCCCCCCTCCAAGCCTCATACTCTCTCTAACATATACACACTCCACACTATCACCCCCTCTCTCTGCTATACACACACACACACACACACACACACACACCCGTGCACAGCCTCCGCAGTGTCAGGAAGCAGAGAGTGCAGCGATCTCCACAGTGCCACCCAGCCTTCCAAAGGAGACACGACCTCTAATAGCCTCACAACGGGGCTCTGCTCTCAGCCACCAGTTGTCATGGCGAGGGGGAGCGGCAGGCTGCGGAAAGCACTTTTGTGAGGGGCATGCTGCTGTATATCTGGTTCTCCTATTGCCAGCGTGCCTCGGGCCACGGGGCTGTAAGGGGAGCCTGTTATTGTCCTCTTTCTCTCATGATTGTGTGGAGTTGCCGCTCCACAATTTGTTCAGCTGCAGTTCCAGGAGCTCTTCTTTGGGGCTCGGCGTGAAGCCGCCATTGTGCTGCCGCTGCCTATGAGGCGTGTTTCGAATAAAGCATCACGACAGTTTAGGGGTGTTATTCCAGGCTCTAGCTCAGAGCACAGCCTACAAGATGCTTGTTTGGCTTTTGCTCAAAACCATTTTTCAGTGTACATTTCTTAAACCAGTACTTTGGCACTAAGGGTTTGTTTATAAAAATGTTAACACTTTTCCATGACATTTCTAGCGTTTACATGTGTACACATATAGTTACAGTATTATTATACTATGTTTTGTCACTTTACAAACAGTCCTAACTTTATCTTGTTTTTTAAATATGGTTGGTTGTTAGGATGATGAGAAGATATTGATTTACATGACATATCATAAAATTCTAAATGTCTTAGTCCAATCCTGAGTCGTGTCAATCACATTTCCCCAAATTGTGCTATAGCCTACACATATTTATGCAATATGCTTCTGATATGTAATAGTGTGTGTTTCAATGCACGTGAAAGAGTAGAAAATAATGCAATAAAGTAAGCTATGCCCAAGCTATTAGAGAAAGCGAGAAATCCACTTCGCAGAGCCAATGCTGCTGCCAGCACCGGTGTGAGTTGTTAGTTTGTTTAGGTGCTTCTACCTCAGATGGTTGAGCATGGACCCTGTACTGTTAGTACTGTAACAATTTTACAAGGTTTACATTTGACCTCGTCTTTCTCTTTTTTTATTGTCATTTAAAGCCTCATACTGGGCTTTGCTGCTCAAGTGTTCTGGCATTCCCCGCCACTTTTCTTCCACTTCTGTCCAGGAAATGTGAACATGTCGGAATTTTACTTTTTTTTAACTGTGATTTGAAAGATGCTTGCACTAAGCAGGAATATTTCTTAATTTCTGAGAACTTTTTTAGACTACAGCTTGTGATCATTTGTATTATTTTGGTGAACAAAAATTACATTAAGATATTTTTTGGAATGAATGAATGAATGAATGAATATGATTTCAACTTTGATTTTGCATGTACATGTGCTCATCTCTGTCTGGCACTATGCGTCGTTGCACCAATCTTGTCTTAAGAGAGAGAGAGAGAGAGAGAGTGGGTGTGCTTTAGAAGCTGAAAGTCTCTTGAAGAAGCAGGGTAAGGAAAGGCTGGGTAAGCGGTCAGGGAGACTATCTGACGAGGGCCAAAACAAACCGTTAGGCTCAGATCTTCAATAGTCACAAGGCCATGCACACATTGCACATCTCTCCCCGTGCTCTCGGCCCTCGCACTATTCAACTTCAAACAGACTATTTATAGAGCCCAGAGTTATTTGTGCTTTTCGCAAGGCAATTATGCTCCTGTCACGGCCGTCGCTGACGGCTTGCTGCAGGATTAGCGGTGGCAGGCCTGAACGCATCATGTGTCAGCGGTGCCACTGTTCTTTACTGGCGTTAGCTCGTCTGATCCCCCAAGACGTCAGCGGCTGCCTGTCGCTCCCATTCTCCTCGCAGTGTGCTTGTGGCGCGCGGCCTCGGTACACGAGTCATTAGCCGTGCGTGCGTGCGTGCGTGCGTGCGTGCGTGCGTGCGTGCGTGCGTGCGTGCGTGCGTGCGTGTGTGTGGTTAGCATAGGCTCGACAGGATCCGATAAGCAAACGAGGCGACACCCGAAATTAGGAGCCGCCGGATAGCCGTAGCAACCTGACACTGAACCCCACCGACAGACGGCCTAAACGGGGCTATCGCACACGCCGCCGAGCCCCCCGTACCCCCTCCCTGTGAATCTGTAGCCGCGTCATGGTGATCAAACAGCCGCTTGTAACGGCTGGCGGCAAGGAGGAGATAGACAGGCGGGGAGAAGGACTCCCGCTGTGCACGGAAGCATCTCTCGTGGAAGCAGGGCACGGAGAATAAACATGGCAGGGACCCGCTGAACACACACACACACACAGACAGACAGACAGACAGACACACACCGTCCTGCCTGTCACCCCTGCGCTGGCGACAGCAGGAAGGTGGGAGACTAGACGCTGGGTGGAGTACTCTGGGATGAGGCACCAGCGCTTTAGGTTTAACGTCAGGCCCAGAGGAGCGCACAGAGGAGCGCACAGAGAGCAAAGGCTGCCTGCCAAACTGACTCCAGTGACAGGAGGCCTGGGCGCTCGCCAGGATTTATTGCAGAGAAAAATTGCGAACGAGAACTCGATAGCCATTCGAGTCATATACAATCCAAGCCTCATTCCATAGGTGTAATTATAGAGTATTCCGACATAGAGTAAGGCATGTGGTCCTAACGGCCTGTCTACAGTGTGTTTAACATTGTGTTTTCCAGTGGCCTCTCCTCCTCCTCCTCCTCCTCCTCTTCCTCCAGAAGAGCTAGCTCTCGGCCAACACGTGTCCCGGTCTCCTGTGACTGCTGGCCTGGCTGTCTGTCAGGGAATTGAGTGGTCAGTGGGGTGTAGCGCCGCTTGCTAGCGCCGTAATGACTATCGGTTTGTTTCCCATCTCCCATCGTCAGGCCCGCGTCCAGCTGCTGGTTGGAACACCTGATTAACGTGCCTTATTGGCACTAACGAGTGGCTAAGTGATTGCCTCAGCACCAACCCTGACGTTCAGGAAGGAGAGAGAGGGGAGGAGAAGGAGGGAGGTGGATAGAATTCCCTCTTTCCCTCCCTTTCTTCCTCCTCCTTCTCCATTCCTCCACTCCACTCTCCTGGTTTAGTTCTCCTGTGGTAACTTCACTGATTTCTGGCAGTGAGAGGCCACGCTACGGTCCCCACCACCAGTGGGGACATATGTTTTTGATTAGGAGAGAATAGATCACAAAGAAGGCTGCTCCTTGTCGCGTAAGAGAGGATTTCTATGGAAATGTCTTTGCCAAAGACATGGTTCTTTCTGGTGACAGTGGCAACGTTTGTATTGTGAGGGTGTGAAAAAATAGACCCTCTTTGACATATGACCAGCACTTTTTCTGATAAACTGGCTTTGGAATCAATGGCGGTGCCCTCGTCTGACGAGAGCTCCATCTTATTTCAAATCTGTGTGGAGATTCTCTCATCACTCCTGATAAAAAGCAATAGAGCTGCGAAATGATTTGGAGAAATAGCCCTGTCAGAAGCGTAATTCATTTTTTATGAATAATCGCAGGGTTATTGAATATTTTTAGATTAAGTTAATTACTCTACTATAAAAAGCCATAAATTGAATCTCGACACAAGAATGTTTCTGCAGTTTAAAAAAAGCCCCCGTATAATTTTGTCACCAGCAAAGTACTTTGTGCTTGACCTGATGCAATTGGAGGCAATTGAAACAACCATTTTCCTGTGACAAGAGAGTGTGACTCTTTAGGAGCTGTGTCACCACACACACACACACACACACACACACACACACACACACACACACACACACACACACACACACACACACACCTTGTATATAAATATGACACGCACACACAGAGAGACACAAATGTGTTTGCAACAAAGCAAGATGTATCGGGCATATTTTATTCTCTTGCGTCTGTGTCGAGTGCCTTTATTTGGAGCCGATGTTGGTAATGTCTCCCCATTACTGTGCATGTAATGGCTTCCCCGGGACTGTAGATTAGCTCAAATTAATTCCTTAATGGACTGATCTGTTCTTCATATTTCACACTCTGTAGAACTGTTCCCTTCGTAATAGCAGCCGGGCCATCCGTGGTGTGACGACCGGCCATCTTTATCTGTCACCGGAACAGGCAATTTGAAAACACACCCACACACACGCGCGCTTTTACAATTACATGTCGACACACACACACACACACACACACACACACACACACACACACGGAGCCATACAAAGACATGGTTGGTTCACACTGGTCCAAATGTTAAACTTGCCGGTAGACATTTAGAAAAGCCTCAGTACCTTTATCCTCCCTATCACCAGCAGCATGTCCACGTATTAGTCGGTGTGTGACTGTGGAGATAATCAACCACTCTGGGAACAGAACCATTTCCTAGAAAACTCTGCTTGGCTTTGCTATTGCCATGGTTACACGGTGTGGAGCAGTGTTGCGGGGTTTGATCTAGGTTTGCCCACTCCTACACACGCACACGCACACATACGTACAGAAACATGTATGCACAAACACACACACACACACACACACATATAATAAACCAAGCTGAGCTTCACATCCTCAACAGTTTGTGGAACTGCTTCTCAGAAGCCGTATATCTGGTCCCGGCTACAGGGTTAGCTCTATTTTCTTACCAGTGGATTTGACAGTACACAGCATTGATGAGAGCTTTGTAAGTGTGGGCATTGCATTTCTGAGACCAACAGCACCACTCTCCCACGCGTCGCACGTTGTTAGCCCATCCTGGCCTAACCTGAGATGACGTTCGGTTCAGTTGTGTTCACTTCGGTTGTGTGGTCGGTGTTTGCGTGGATATGCTCATGGCGTGTTATATGCCACCAGTGGACCAGCCCTTATGTATTGCTCTGATTGTATAAGGGGAAGGACGTGGCTTGTCATACATGTAGCCCATGGACACTCATTATCATTTATGTAGAGGGGGGCACCCTCTTATAATGGTCCAGATCATACTAGGGGTAATGATCGTATTCCTTTTGATGTGTATCTCTTCCATGTGTTGCCAGAAGTTGAGTATTTGATGTATGTATGTAGGGGGATTGGTAGTGGGAGAACCCTATGCACGCTGAGGAGACGAGAATAATGTTTCACCCCTAGGAGCTTCTCGTAGCGAGGGTTAGGCTGGATGCCAAGCCTTTGATGAATAAAAATAACACGTCTAATAATGGCTTTAGGTTATCGTCCCATTTCCCCACATTCATTAAAATAACCTCTTTAGAAAGAAATATCTTTATTTCCCTTTCGTTTCTCTGTCTCTCTGTCTCTGTCTCTCTCTCTCTCTCTCTCTCTCTCTCTCTCTCTCTCTCTCTCTCTCTCTCTCTCTCTCTCTCTCTCTCTCTCTCCACATGGCGCCATCTTACTTGGTTCTCCGTCTCGTTCCTTCGTTGAGTTCTCCCCCTCGCTCTTTTTTCTTTCTTCTGTCAGTGGATGTTTTCCACCCCTCTCCCAGTCTCCACTTTGCTTCAGACTTCCACACCTCGTGCCTCACGCGGTGCCAGTCCCACAGTCTAATTACCCTCCCACCTCCTCCCTCGCTCGCTCCCTCGCTCGCTCCCTCACCGGAGTGTTAGACTCAGAGCCCTGGCTCGATCGGCGCTGCCTTATTAATTATCCACAGTTTTAACAACACCTCTCCGGAACCTGTGAGGTCTCAGTTCGAAAAGCTCAAGCGTGCGATCACTTCAGAAGTCTCGCGCCGTGTTGTTATTGTGTCTCGTGTCTTTCAAAAACATTGAGCTTGGTGAAAAAATTGTCGTCCTCGTTTCTCCCTCACCTTGATCTTATGGAGAACTCGTATTTGCACATGAAAAAGGAAACCAGCTAAACCGAGGGTTTTCACGCCACAGCGTTTAACCTGCTAATCTTCACCCATAAGAAGTCACGCAATGTAAATCTTCCATCCGAATAAACCGCGTGACTGTGGCACGCGTTCAGCCAGGGCAGATGGCAGGCGCTGGCACCGCCCGGCACGCTGGCAGTCTCCGGAGGTGTAAACCGACGCGCTGCGCAGCGCTAACCCCCACCAACCAGACACAGCTGGCGGTGCCCACACGCCTCTCTGAGGACAATCTGGCTCTCGCCAGGATAAACAGGAAATGAGCCACGGGCAGACAGGAAGTTGGATCGGTTAGAAAGGAAGGGTACCAGATGTAGGGGAGTGTGGCACATGGGCACGAGGAGACTGAAATGAAAGAGGAACACCTTGAGGCAAACAGTCTTAGCGTGTCCTAGCTATGTACATGTCACGTTCATAGAGGTGAAATAAATGTGAGTGGCCATGCACGAGACGTACTGTCTCTGTTCTCTGTGTTTCCTCCTGTGGCTCCCTGGCAGCCACACAATCGTCCGTCCACACTCCTCAGCCTATTGCCACTCTCCTATTCATACCTTCTGATACATGGCATGAAGCTCTGAGCTGTGTGTGTGTGTGTGTGTGTGTGTGTGTGTGTGTGTTTGTGTGTTTGTCTCTCGTGTGTTTGTGTGTGTGTGTGTCTGGGCAGGACACCCTGGGCCCACAGTGATGGGGTGAACCAGTGTGAGTCATGTCTCCCACCCTCCCCTGTCCGTTGCTGTGGCGTTCCAGGGACCAACATGCTCAAACTAGCATTGGCTTTGTGGGCCCGTTTGTCCGCGTGTGCGGTGTGATGACAGAACTCTCATCTGGCTCTCGTGCTTTTCCGTTAGTCCCTCTAGTGACCACAGGGGGAGCTGTTGGTTTGTGATTCCAGTCACTGAGGAGCCATTGCCATCACATGCTCAAGCTCCCCTCCATGAAGATCCCCCCCTCTCTCTTCCTCTCTCCGTTCCCGTTGTAACCATGCCCAGTTCCTAATCAAGCCCCGGCTCCTCGGAGCCTCTTTGATCCACAGTGTCTGTGTGCAGAATTGGCATTAAGCGGCTTTGGGTGGTATCACCTAAGGAAGTAGTCCAGCATACTCTGGATCAGTATTCCTCACAGGTGGGTGACCATCACCAAAACCCTGAGAGCTTATCCATGATCGTTACGTGGTCGCCAAGTCTGCCACTGTGGAGCCTGCTTTGACCCTTATTGACTAGACCGTTTAGACAGGGAGCAGAGCAGAGCGGGGTGTTTGTACGCGGGGGCCAGGGAGCTTGTTCCGGTGCTACTGCCCTTGTTAGTGCTACTGTAACTAGCCTTCTGTAAAGGTCTCTCCCCTTAGGCTTCTCCCTCTCCCTGCCAGTCTCCTCTTCTCTTCTCCTTCTTTTTCCCCCCTCTAATCACATCTGTCTTTTTATTTTCCTCTATCGCTACCTGACTCCTACTCACAATTCATGTTAACTGTCCGACTAGAGCGTGTGGAGGACCTGAAAGACCTGGTCGTTAATACAGTAGCGCGCGCGCGCGCACACACACACACACACACACACACACACACACACACACACACACAGAGGGATGATCTTTGTTATCACAGCGGCTAGTTCTCTGCGTGCTTCGAGTCCCGGGCCAGATGCCAGCCAGGCACTGGAGCTGGCAAACAGGAGATGCTTACTGCAGCCTGGTTCCCCGCCTGTTGCCAAGGATACCAATCTGAGCTGTCAGGTTCTCTGGGAAGCAAAGTGGGTTAACTTTTATTCTCAAGGTACTTTTTATCCCCCACGCAAACTAAAAGGTGTGTGTGTGTGTGTGTGTGTGTGTGTGTGTGTGTGTGTGTGTGTGTGTGTGTGTGTGTGTGTGTGTGTGTGTGTGTGTGTGTGTGTGTGTGTGTGTGTGTGTGTGTGTGTGTGTCTGTGTATTGTACATGATGAGCCTGTAGTAAACATCTCTTTTAATCAGCCTCATCAGCGTCTCACTGTCCACTCCTCAGGCTCTTATGAACCTGTCAAAATCCCCGCAGACGCACACACACGCGCACCTCATGACACCCTTCATTTAGCTGATTACAGTACATGGTAGCTTAATTAACTAGTATGCTGGCCATCATTATGATATAAAATGGCCTACTTAATCACTAATCATGCATGCAAAGACACACACACACACTCGCACGTACACACTCTCTCTCCCTCTCTCTCTCTCTCTCTCTCTCTCTCTCTCTCTCTCTCTCTCTCTCTCTCTCTCTCTCTCTCTCTCTTTCTAACACCCACACATACACACCCTCAGCCTAGATAGGAGGAGGTGGACACATGGTCCGTATGAGGTTGGACTGTGAAAAGGAACAGTCCTGTTTTCTTCAAGCCTCTGTACTGTCTTTTGTCAATTCTTTTGGCTTTTCAAAGCAAGGCTCCTTGGTAGAGTACGTTCTGTGTGCCTACTGTGTCTGGAATCCCTTCTGCTGGAGAAAACAAAGGTGTGGGCAAAGTGTTTCAGGTCTGCCATGTGTGCGAGGAGCCCCCGCCCCCCCTGTAGAGCAGGGGGAGGTTTCATACAGAGCTCTGCCCTTTATCCTCCACTGTGGAGCCTCTCTGCTATTGTTACTGTCAAAATGGTGGACCTTTCAAAGGGCCCCCTCTCTGTTTGTAGATCAAAATATTCACTTGTTCTCTGTGCCCCCCCCCCCCCTCCCCCCACACACACACTCTCCTTGCCCTGTTTCCCTACTACAGAGGAGGAGGTGGAGAACTTTGACGTGGCCAGTCTACAGGAGGAATCTCTGCGGAACATCGAGGCCGACAGTTTCTGGTGCATGAGCAAGCTGCTGGACGGCATCCAGGTAAGTAGACCACCTCCACCACCACCGCCGCCTCGCTCTCCCTCTCTGCTCTCTCTGCTCTCCTGCCCCTCAAGACCCTGCGGCCACGCGGGCTTTTGGCGTACATGTGAATTTAAAATGTGTGCGTGTGCGTGTGCGTGTGCGCGTGTGTGTGTGAGAGAGAGCTATGCAGGTACGTCTGTGTGCGCCTGTGTTTAGAGAGTCCGCATAGAAAGGCCTTGGCTTTTGTTTATGTGATGAAAGTGGAGGTGTACATTAGTGTTTTTATCCTCAAACTCCGTCTCTGTCTCCTCTCTGTTGTCGTTGACCTGCTGCGTTCCCGCGCTCCTAGCCCAGCGCCCGGCCCGCCTCCTCACGGCCACCGCGTCTCGCACTTTGTCCCCCCGAGTCATCCACGGCCCTCAAACCATCAGAGCGGCATCGCTCCGCTTTCCGGTACACACAGGGAGCCGGCGACTCAGACCGGCGACAGGCGCACACCCAGCCTCCGGTCCCTTTGGTGATGGGGATGCTGCCTGCCCTTTGTCGGCTTGTTAGGCCCTGGCCCTGTCTGGGGCTCTGCTGTTTGTCCGGCGCTGAATGGCCCTGTCATTCCTCCAGGGTGTCTTAGGAGCGCCGGACGACGATTCGACTCGCTGAGCTAACGACAGGCGGGCCACGCACCAACTCCCCGACACTGTTACCATTCTGCCCGAGCCCTCCAATCTTTTGTGGTTTTGTTCCTATTATCACAGGATGTGTGTCTGTCTGTCTCTGTGTGTGTGTGTGTGTGTGTGTGTCTGTGTGCTGAAAAACCCTGCTGGGGCAGCTAATATTTTACAGACCGTGTTTTTCTGTGTTTTGCTCAACAACAGCCGTAATCGAGCGGGAAACATTTGCTCCCTACTCATGCTGGGGTGGATGGGTAGTTTGTGTCAGCACGATACTTCCTTTGTTCCTCGGAGTCGCAACACGTATTCCAACTTCCAAGTGGAGCAGAGAAAAGGTCGAAGCAGGGGCTCATTGTCCTTTCCCTGACAAAGCCGAGCGTGCTAATTAAATCACCAGAACGATGACGTAACAGCGAAGAAATGGTCCGTGCACTCAGACGGAGCGAGAGTTTCTGCATCTGTTTAGCATGGGGGCGTCTTAACCATTTACCATGTCACTCAGAGTCAACTACATCTTTCTACTCCTCTTCTAATATTTGCTCTGCCAGTTCATCGGTGCCTGTCCCTAATCTCTCAGATCATCTGTGCGCCCCACTACCTTACACACACACACACACACACACACACACACACACACACACACACACACACACACACAGAGGCAGGCTGCCCCCTGCCCAGATGTCCCGTTGACTTCTATGTAAACAGGCTTAGCTGACGCTGTCGTGTTTTAATCCAGCAGAGTCTCACCGTGTGTTAGACTGCCTGTGTCTGTTTAATACAGGCATCCGGGGGCCCTTACCTCGGGACTCAATCTGGCGGAGACTTTTTTCCTTTGGCAAACGGTGAGGATGGAGAAGGAGAGGGCGGGCTAGGCCCAACACAAACCCACACACCCAAACATGCACATTCACGCAAACAAAGCCTGGACACACGCGCACTCTCCCACAAGCAAATTAAGCGGACTTTCTCTCTCACACACACACACACACACACACACACACACGCGTAACGCAGGCACTCAGAGCGAAATGAGGCCCCTTGGCCAGCTGTTGACTGTTTGGTGAGTGACAGGCGAGCGTGGCGGTCTATGGCCCCCGGGGAGGAGAGGAGAGGAGAGGAGAGGAGGCGAGCGCCAGCGCCTCTCCGCTGTCTGCCTGCCTGACGCTAGCCTCGCCGCCCCTGCTGCTCCCCCGGGAGACCCTGTCATTCATTAGCATGGCCAGGTGAGCTGTAAACAGACGGTCACCATGACGGCCACCCGACACCCCGCCAATTGGTTCACTCTCCCAGGGACGGGGAATGGCCACGGCCCAAGATGTTGTTTTTTTCTTTCGTTTTCTTCATTTTCCACTCAATTTAAACGGTCCATCTTTCATGTTTGCCATGGCGGTTTTGAGGTGTTCGTCACCTTTAATGTATTTTCTTTTTCCCCGTGAGGCGTCGTTGTCATGTCATTCGAGCCAAACAGCAACGCGTCCCGTGCCTCTCGCCAAACAACCGTAACATGCTGGAAGTAGGGATGATATCAAAATGGGTTTCTGCGTCTCCTGTTGCCGTCAAATGGTGTCTATTCATATAGTTCTCTCTCTCTCACTCGCTCTCTCGCTCGCACACACGCACGCACGCACGAACACACACACACACACAGAGTGAGTGTCCGCGGTTGCATTTATGGATGGGTTACTTTACCCCTAATTCAACCCTGACAAACCAGGACAAACCAAGAGGTGATGCTTTGGCCCGCAGCAGTTTGGGAAACTGTTGTGTTTGTTTGTTTGTGTGTGTGTGTGTGTGTATGTGTGTGTGTGTGTGTGTGTGTGTGTGTGTCTTCCTGTGTGTTTAACAGAGTGAGGGCGAGATATGGAGAGAAAGGCACCTTTGGGAAAATCCCAAAAGAACAGATGGATGTCAGCCCAGTCTTCCTCTTCTCTCATGCGTGCTTGTCCTCTTGCAACCCCCTTTGGAACAAAACAGTTGTCTTTTAGTATGTAAGCAGGTAGTAAGAATTTATTCAGAATTAATCATAACACAAACATTGACAAAAGAAATATAACTTGTTTGTCAATGGACCCTCCGATATCAACCACTACCTAAGGATGCTTATACCCAGTCAACAACATGTTCCTAGAATAGTATGAACAGGTGAATGCGATGAAGGAATTTTTTCACAATAAAAAATATTGAAGACAAATTATCTAACTGAAAAACATTCCTTTAATTATTATTTATATTTATATTATATTACTTTATATATTACTTTATAAAGTATATAAAAGTAAATAAAAAGTAAAGTAAATTTATACTTTAATTATAAAGACACTTGCTTAATCTCATTGTACCTGTGTATAATGACAATAAAGGCATTCTATTCTATTTTCTACAAAAACTACACAATACTGCATATTTATTCTTAGATTTTCTTTATCAAATGTAAGTATCCCTATTGATATCTCAGGTAGGGAATAATCTGTGAAATACAATCCACCAGTCAATATATATCTAATAACAATCTGACAGTATAATTATTATATTCCAAAATCAAAATTATACTTTAATTATAAATACAAAAACTACACAATACTGCATATTTTTTCTTAGATTTTCCTTATCAAATGTAAGTATCCCTATTGATATCTCAGGTAGGGAATAATCTGTGAAATACAATCCACCGGTCAATATATATTCAATAACAATCTGACAGTATAATTATTATATTCCAAAATCACACGCAACGGTCTGATTTCATTTGTATATGTAAAAAAAGAAGACAGTTTACATTATGTTTACGTGAGGTTGGCACTCGTTGACCGGGCAACGAGCCGCCTGTGAGCTGTCCTAGAGACCGCAGAAACAACTACCCATTTATGAAACAGCATTTTACACACGAGTCTGTCATAGTTATGGTCATCATGACCATATAGAACTATGACAGAGACATCACAACACAAAGTATATAGGCCTACATAAAACCGTTAGGGTTAGCCTCCGCTTGCGAACAAGCCAACGTTTAGCTTTTGCATCCTTTGTGTCGCAATTCATGTTTCATATATTGCCGATTTACATCGTCCCATATTTGCCTCGCAATTTAACTGTCCTGCGAAGCATCCTTACCATCCTACACACAGCTGATCCAATGAGAGGCTTTTTAGAGATGTGGTAAAGAAAAGGAGCAGGATACTATATGTGTACTACAGTATATGCACATTCTCCTGGAGACATGCAGATACACACGGATGGACTAACACACGCACACACACACACATACTTTTTCTTGATTCTCTCACACTGTCTAACACAGAGACCTCAGTGTGCTCGCACACCCGCAGAAACACACCCACCCACCCACACGTGCACACACACACACACACACACACACACACACACACAGAGAGAGAGAGAGAGGTTGTGGAAGAGAGGTGATGTATCTGAGAGGGGTCGAGGCAGGGTGAGAGGACGGATCGTAAACTAATTACGGCGGGAAAGGCACTCAGCCCTCTCTCAGATTGTTTAGAAACCATTAGGGGGAAGCACAGCCTTCCCCTGGTGCCTGCCACATAATTAGCTGGAGCCAAGGTCACAGGGAGACTGACACACACACACACACACACACACACACTGGCACACACACCCTATTTTTCTCCATGCGTCTCTTTTTCATACATCCACGTCGAGGCAGTGGAAGAGATTCTGTGGGCTTGGTTACTTGAAAGTAGAACGCACCAAAGCTCTCCTCTGTGTTCCGTGGGCAAGCCTCTGCTAGTGAAGGCAGAAACACACTCAGTGGGAGAAACAGGAGATGGTGGGGGGTTGGAAGCAGTGAAGCATATCTGACTGCCTCTCTCCTCCTCCTCCTTTTCTCTCATCCACAGTTTACTTCTACTACACAGCGAGAGGCGGCGGGGAGCTGTCAGTCACACGTACTCTCCCCTGCACCGTCCTCCTCATACAGCTCGCCGTGCGCGCCTGTTGGGTTGTTGTGCTTTAGACTTCCGTTGACTGAAGGGCGCACATCAAATATTCAGTTTTATCCTCCATAGAAACTCCCCCGCTCTGTCTCACACACACACACACACACACACACACACACACACACACACACACACACACACACACACACACACACACACACACACACACTCGCACATTGACCGAACAAAAAGAAAGGCGTTGGTAGATGCAGCTCTACAGTCAGTCACGTCTTTACCCTGAGCTTCCTTTAGGGCCTCACCTGCAGTGGAAGGCCCACTGTTGTCTGGATGTTATCATCCACTATCATCTCTGTTCCACACACACACGCACACACGCACGCACGCACGCACACACACACACACACACACACACACACACACACACACACACGTCTTTACATTGTTTCCCCCCCTCCACTTTGTTGATAGGCGCTGGTTAAGCACAAAAGGCACTGCTCTCCCCCAGCGTGGGGCCATTGTTGAACCACTAATAGAATGGAGTGTGAATAGACTGCAATTGATCCTCCACACTGAGCGAGAGAGCGGCGGCTGTTGTCAATGGCAATAGAAGACAGGGAGGGGAAGGGGCTGTAAGGAGGGAGGGAGGGAGGGAGGGAGGGAGGGAGGGAAAGAGGGAGCTGCAGGAGAGGGAGAGACGCTTACTTCAAGAGACTCCTAGATCCAATATGGACAAAGTGACAGACGTGCAAGGGCCAGAGAGGGAGCAGAGCGGTGAGAGGGTGAGAGGGTTGATTTCCTGCTCTTACCTCAGCGGATCAAAGTTACCCCACAGCTGCTCGGCTGAGCCTGTCGAGGAACGGGGAGTCAACGAGCGAGGTGAGGGGCGTGGAGGAGCACATGGAGATACTCGCTTATTGGAGCGGAGAGATAAGTAGGCTAGAAAATGGTGTGTGTGTGTGTGTGTGTGTGTGTGTGTGTGTGTGTGTGTGTGTGTGTGTGTGTGTGTGTGTGTGTGTGTGTGTGTGTGTGTGTGTGTGTGTGTGTGTGTGTGTGTGTGTGTGTGTGTGTGTGTGTGTGTGTGTGTGTGTGTGTGTGTGTGTGTGTGTGTGTGTGTGTGTGTGTGTGTGAGAGCTTCTTTCAGCCCTAAAGGCAGAACAGATGTTGTGGCCGCCCTGTCTTTCCCTGTAGCCCGGGTCAGCTTAACTCTACTAACCTCCAAGACAACAGCTCACACCCGGCAGTGCAGGGAGAAAGGGAGAGTGTGTGTGTGTGTGTGGAGGCCATGGGCACAAGGTCTGGGTGTCGTTCCGTCTTTGAGGCTGAGTTAAATGTACTGTGACCTCCTCCTCCTCCTCCTCCTCCACGGTGTTCCAGTCCACTCCTAAGTCGTAGAGCCGGAGGGGAGGCGGGGGAGGAACAAGGCCCCTCATTGTAGGGCAGCCTTGTACACCACTGGTACACACAAACACACGCAGACACACACTGGCACGCGCGCTTGCATCCAAGCTCACTCGCCTCACAGGGAAACAGTGTCAAACAAGGAGAAAGCATGAAGGAGGAGAGGAGAGGTGTTTGGTGGAGGAGAGCAGGGGGGACCCATGCTGCCGGGGTGATGCAGTGTGGTGGTGCTGGTGGTCCAGTCAGGGCTGTAGGACTAGTGGTTAACACAGGGAGCTGGATGGGGACACACAGCATGATGGGAGTCAGGGCTGTAGGAAGGAAGAGAACCCATGAAAGACAGCTGAGAGAGGGTGAGATATTTAGCCAGGGAGAGAAAAGAAGGGTAGAGAAAAGGAAGGGGATAACTCGAGTAAAGCTGATGGAGAGAGAGGTAGGGAAGAAAAGATGGTGGAATCCAACTCCAGTGGACTGGGTCTGGACAGCTGGCCGAGTTCAGCCTGGATTCAGTATTCCACACCACTCGCACTTAGTTCACCAAAATCACAATCTCACACACACACACACACACACACACACACACGCTTATAGGAGCAGCAGCACGACCTTCCCTGCACAACTGAGCCTGAAGGACAACTAGAAACTGTTTATCGTTTAATGCAATGAAGGTTTGCCACCTCAGCTGATTCCTGACCGCTGACCACTGCGTGGGTGCGTGCGTGCGTGCGTGTGTGTGTGTGTGTGTGTGTGTGTGTGTGAGCATGCTCGGTGTGTGTGTGTGTGTGTGTGCGTTAACGCTGCGTTTTGATGTGCTTTGCACAAAGACATGGATTACAGTCATTGACACCGCTGCTACAGGGCTTTACCGCTTTCTCAACCTACACAGACCTGTCATGTTCTTTTCCTCCTGCGGATGTAAGGTCAACAAAGCCGGTTGCCTTTACATGAAGGGATGTAAGAAATACATGTGTCTGTGCTTTGTGTGCACTATTAAAGTTCTGCCATTAGCTTTTCTTTGAATGTGCCTTCCAGTGCGTGTGGAGGTGAACTAGCGAGGCCTCATGCTGCAGTAGAGCTCTCCACGGCACTGGGATGCTCCCCATGCACAGCTCAGGGAGATGGATCATGTTTAAGAGCTTAGTTTGTGGTGTACTTTCACTTTATGTGGGGTTGGCTGCTTAAATGTTAACCACAGCCGGTGTCGGATGTTTATTGAAAGAAAGACAAAGCAAGATTCAACGTGTAAATTCAAATGCCCAGAGGAAAACTAATGTGTGTGCGTGTGCGTGTGCGTGTGCGTGTGCGTGTGCGTGTGCGTGTGCGTGTTCATCTCTTTACAGGATAACTACACGTTTGCCCAGCCGGGGATCCAGAAGAAAGTCAAAGCCCTAGAGGAGTTGGTCAGCAGGATCGATGGTGAGTCTCCTCTACCTCTCCTCCAATACTCCTTCCAATCCCGTTCAAGCATTCCATCTCTCTCTCTCTCTCTCTCTCTCTCTCTCTCTCTCTCTCTCTCTCTCTCTCTCTCTCTCTCTCTCTCTCTCTCTCTCTCTCTCTCTCTCTCTCCTCTCCATGGCCTTGTATCCTTTCTAATTTTATCTATGAATCTTTATTAGCCCTCTCAGTCCACAGCCTAGCCTACATTTATCCCTTTAGATGCATGCAGACAGGGGAGTTTGAGCAGCGCTGCTGGACTAGATAAATGTCTGGGGGGTCACAGGCGAAGGCTTCCATCATGGGCAGAAGTGCAGGAAAGTACTTGGGAAAGACACAAAGACACTTATCAAAGTACTTCAGAGGGGTGGCTCGACGCTGGGCTCTGCTGTGACCTTCGACCGCGTGCCCTTTGCCCTTGGTGCGCCTTCCACTGCGACGGCCTAGGCGCGTTGACGCCGTCGCGTTGAGGGTTTGAACGGGTGTTCAGAAAGCATGGAGGTGTGGCGGCGCGCGTTAACAGAAACCCCGGCAAAAAGAACTAACGCCACCCCAAAAGCAGACACACCTGCTACACTAGCTGTGGGTAGCGTTGATTAGAGCCCCCTCCTCTCTCTCTCTGTCTCTCTCTCTCTCTCCCCCTCCCTCTCTCCGTGCGGAGCGCCCGTCCGCTCCGCTGATTGTTGTGCTTTTAAATACCTCTGATGCGCTTTGTCATTCCAACGGCGTGGCGTTATCA
This sequence comes from Galaxias olidus, assembly GCA_026901105.3. Taxonomy (NCBI): domain Eukaryota; kingdom Metazoa; phylum Chordata; class Actinopteri; order Galaxiiformes; family Galaxiidae; genus Galaxias; species Galaxias olidus. The sequence goes on from JAPMUY010009706.1 coordinate 83,708, forward strand.
TTGTCCCCGTGAGCGGCGGCCGGCAGGCCTTATCAAATCAGCCCTTTGTGGAGAGCCTTGTACTTGGCTAACCTTGGCATTGTGTGGCTCCCAGGCCCCGCTGGTGTCATCCCCGCTGTATCTCTCAGATCAGCTAGACGGCAGCGCAGCGCTCCCTGCATTCCAATGGGCCGGAGACAAGGGGCTGTCACGGGCGCCGACGCGGCTCTTTGGTCCGACAGCGCCTTGAAGGAGAGCGATGGGAGCGTGCGGGACGAGGGCGTGCAGAATGGGGGGAGCAGGCGTACCTGTGTGTGTGTGTGTGTGTGTGTGTGTGTGTGTGTGTGTGTGTGTGTGTGTGTGTGTGTGCCAGGCGGGGCCGTTGTCCCTCCTCGGCCTCCTGATGTTGGGACAAGCACCTGGACCAAAGGACTAGACCCCGGGTTCCTCTGCCATATGGCTGACACACACACACACACAAACACACACACACACACACACACCGCTCTGTTACTGTACTCTGTGTGACCATGGCATGTCCATATGCTAGCTGTCAGTTAGGTGAGGGGACAGGGCACGTCTGCCAGCACTTTCCTATTCTCTGCCTGCCTGTTTGACTGCAGCACAGGTTTGAGGGAGGGAGGGAGAGAGGGCGAGAGGGAGTAGAAAGGAAGTTTGAAGTGTGTCTGGGGGTTGCAATGTAAGAGGTGTAAAACAGGACAGAGAGTCTCCGAGATAGGAAGACAATTCACCACCAGCCCATGTGACGGAAGGGGGACAGAGAGAGTAGGAGACAGAAGCCCAAGCTGGTGGTCTCTCTCCAGAGCCCCCCCCCCTTCAGAGGACTGTGCTGATACACAGTACCACCAGCCTCTCCTCTTTCAGCACACGCCTGCTGTTTGAAACCCAAACCCCCCCCTATCCCCTTTCACCGCGCGCCCCCCCACCCCACCTTCCCGCCCCATCCTCTTTCACCGCACGGGCCCCCACCCCCACCCCACCTTCCCGCCCCATCCTCTTTCACCCCACCCCCCCACCCCACCTTACCGCCCCGCCGCGAAACGCTGCCGTGCTCAATAACGGGGGGAACCGGATAGGCCTGACGAGGCGTCTTTTTCCTTTCGGAGAGGGGCTCGCGTTTCGCAGCGGGCCGATGTTTGGCCTGGGAGGCCGGGGTCGCACACGACAGGGTGACAGACGGCGAGGCGCGGGGGAGGGCGCCGCGGCGCTGCTGACCTCATCCCCGTGTCTGATGGCATTTACGATCCCCCCCGGCTCTGCTGCATCGGCACTGTCCTTCTCTGTCCGCCCGTCTCCCCCTCCCTCCCGCGCTCTCGCCCCCGTCAACAACCAAAGACAGCCGGCACCTCCCTCGATCGCCGCCCAGACAGAGGGCAGAGGGAGCGAGGGGGTATGAGGAAGAGGGGGAGGGAGAGAAGAAGGGCACGGGGCCGAGTCCGCCCCCTCTGCCACCCTGTGCCTGCCTTTCAAAACAGTTATGGATAGAGAAGCCTTTGGCAGGGCGCCTCCCGAGCACACCAATTCTCTGTAGCGCGCGCGCACACACACACACACACACACACACAGTCTCCTTCGTCTCCTCAGTTTCTCCTCAATCTTTACCGGTCCTTACCCTTTTCCTATCCGCCCTCTCTCCGTCTTGTGATTTGGCAGTGGGTGGTACGGTCTCGGTCTCGGTCTCTCTCTCTCTCTCTCTCTCTCTCTCTCTCTCTCTCTCTCTCTCTCTCGCAGCCTGTCCACACTGAAAGTTAATGTAGTAAGGAGGGCAGGAGGTGGAACACAGGCCCGTCTCCTTCAATCCAGGAGACGGGGACGGCGCTGAAAGTTAAAGCCATCAAAGGAATCCTCTGGTCCCTGGGAAGTTGTTGAGGACACTCATTTCTATTTCAAGTCATGCCCTCACTCTTTGTCTCCCTGTCTCTCAACTCCTCTTCCAATCGAATTGCCTGATCTTTGATTTACAAAGGTGTATATAGTATTTATACTATTCCGCCTCTCCGTCTCTATCTCTCTCTCTCTCTCTCCCTTTCTTTCTCTATCTGTAATTAGTCGTGTTGTACCTAGCAGCGATAACACCTAGTCCGATGCCTGGTGCACGCGGCTTCCCCGAAGATGTCATTTCCTATGTGTGTTTTGCGTTGGCTTATCGGTATGTGTGTGTGTGTGGAAACCCGCTCGGCGCTTCATCAGCATGCAAATTGCTAAAGGGGAATTTATCTCGGCACATTAAAAGATGTTGGCGCCGGCACCGTGCGGCCCCTGTGTGAACGGCGTGGAAGGCAGCCGTGGTGCTGGATCTGAGCAAAGGCCTCCATATATAACGTCTTTTTTGAAATAAGGCTCTTATAAATATCAAACTGCGCCGTGTTTGTCTCTGTCCTCGTGTGCACCGGATGGGAGAGAACTCTTCCTGAGAAAGTAAAAAGTACTTTATCTTTCACTTAACTTCTCCGGGATATTTTCACCTGCCCCGGACTGAACTCTGATCCGTGTCGCTCTCCTCGACTCGCTATGCCCGTCCACCCACACAGACAACACATCCACATTCCTTCTTTCTGCTGGTACTTGACAGAACACCCCCCTGCATTAGATACAGAACACGGTATGCATTTATACAACTGTCTTCAAACAGTAGATCGGATTGAAATGCACCTTCAACTTCCCTTTTCGTTTCGCTGGTCGTTCGTTGATATCAGTCTTAACAACCATATTGTAGAGATTCTTTTGGGGGCACTCAAGATAACCCAGATGGCTGTCTGTGTGTGTGCTTGCGCGAGCATTCCTTGCACATGTGCTTGCGCATGCATATTCCCGTGCTGTGTGTGTGTGTGTGTGTGGGGGGGGGGGGGGGTGAAATGTTGTGAACCGGCTCTGAGTGGATGTTCCTGCTGTGGAGACAAGTGTCTACTCCGTCAGGAGGAGAACAAAGGAGAGGGGAGCAGGGCAGAGCGACAGACAAACTGTCACGTCCTGCAGGGCCACACTCCTCTACCGCACACACACACACACACACACACACACACACACAACACCTGCACACAGGCATCCCTACGCTCGACTCTCAGAGAAACGCACACACATTACTGTATCACTGTGTTGGCATTCTCCTTCCTGCAGCACATTCCAACCCTGGCATGACACCCATGTGAAATTCGGCGTCCAGCTATGGATGTCAGCTTAAGCTGGAACGCAGACTCACACACAGAGAAAGAGAGAGAGATAGCGACAGATAAAATGCAAGTTGTCTGCATGCACAGACAATGTTTGTGTAGGCTAGTCAGCATGGATAGCTAGTGTCTGTGGACACTGTTCCAGCAAGATTCCACAGCCATATGTGTAGGAGGGCTGCAGCTCCAGGACATCCATTTGTTTACACATATTTATGAGTGTTGAAAATCTGGAGTCAGGGGAGGTGATAGTTTAGCTTGGCTCATACAGCATGGAGAAACACACTGAAGTACCAGGGAGAAATAAATACATGGGATGAGTAATTGTGGCTAGAAACAGAGCTGAGATGGACAGAGGATTAGTGAGAGGCAGGGAGAGAAGAGAAGTGGAAAAGAATAGTCCACGGCCTGGAACGTGTAAAAGAAAAAGAAATGTGAAACAAAAAAGATGGAGACTGTAGTTGAGGTG
>JAPMUY010009707.1:0-20000 GCA_026901105.3 Galaxias olidus
CACACACAGATCAGACACACAAACACGCATGCACGCATGCACACACGCACGCGCGCGCGCACGCTCGCACACACACACACACACACACACACACACACACACACACACACACACACACACACACACACAGACAGACTGACTCCAGTTCTATTGGCAGCACCTAGTCAGGACACTAAGAGGAGTATTAACCATGTTTTTTGTAAGCCGTTAGACGCTTGAGATTCACCAACTACCTCTATGTCCCACTGAATGATCAGTCGTTCCATCTACGGAACCTATACAAATCTACTTTTTGTATGGGTCTCTTTAGCCTTTGAAGTCATTTGATATAGGGCTGGTGTAAAATTCCCCCCTCTTGAGGCAGATGACAGGTAGGAACAGTAATACGTGGTATTGCTAAAATGGGAATTTGACACAAGATGGAATCTGAGGCCTTTGTTTTGGAATTGGTAAAAAAACAAAGAGATCTGTCTTACCAGTGTTAAAGGCTGTTTGCAGGTTTTAAAAAGCTCTGCAAATTGTAGTAGCACTACTGTAAATTACTGTGTCATCAGCATAAAAATACACTTCACAAACCAGCAGATTGAAGATTAACTAATCAAAATAAGTGTTATAATTCCTTAACGATCAAATGTAAATGTTACGGCACAGAAACAATAACAGGTGGTTGTTGGGCAATCGGTTTATCAAGATATAGCAAAACATATACCGTTTCTCAACATAGTGTGAGCAATATGCCTACAGGGTTTGCCTGGTGGCTATGTGATTGTTTGTCAGTGGGTGGATGGGTGTGTATGTGCTTGTTCGTGTGTCTCCCCAGCTCTCTGAGTTAATTAACCCCCTCCCCCTCCTCCCCTCCTCCACCTCCTCCTCCTCCTCCTCCCAACCCCAAGTTTCCTTGTTGACATATCCAGTCAGTCAACCCTCTTTGCATTACCGCTCAGGACATCCTGGAATGCCCAATGAGGAAACAGTCACAGTGTGTGGCAATGAGCACTTAGGGCAGGGAGCATTCTGTCCCTGTGTCAAAGCACGTTGAGAAGAGGAGTACAGCCCCAAGGACCAGAAACATAGGTGTCTTGGCAGGATATCAAATGTAAATATTGACTTGTCCACACCGCCTCTCTCTCTCTTTCTCTCCGACTCAGCCACCCACACACACTGATCTGATTGATTGATATCAAGCATTCTATAAGACGATAACATTATCTGTGACAAACTGAAATTGGGACAGTAAAAGGGATATTGCTAGATAATGTGTGCCAGGCTTTTACATGCCACATTAAATTAAAACCTCGTCTTGAGGAGTTTTAGGCAAAAGAGTCAACACTTTGCTTCCAGACACTTTGGTTATGCACATACACGCCTAAAAGGGGCAAGTAACACCTCTGTACTAGAAGTCCGGCATAATATCAACATCCTCAGATATTAACTTCTTTTTGCTTATAGGGGTAAAATTAGAAAAGTCCTGTGTGCCGCCTTCTAACGCATAGGTTTCCTGTCTCTCTTTTCCTATCTCTCCTCTCTCTCTTTCAAACATCGCAATCTCGCGAGAAAAATACACACAAAGTGCACACAAGGATGCCTTGTGACTATAACTATATAAAATACTTCGGTGTTATGTTTAATATATATGTATATCTACATATCTATAGATATAGATATATAGATAGGCATATAACCTATAGGCATGTGTTAGATTTAAAAAAATTTTTTTTTACAAATAAATCCAAATTTGCGTACTATGTTTATTACACGTGTGATCTTTGATTTATATAGTATGAAATGTTTCGTTTCAGGGGGAGATACTAAAGTCTAATCAGAGATTGTTTCTAATCTGATTCTCCTTGTCTACTTTCCTCGTAATGTCCTATCCGCTCCTGACCTACATTACCTTTTTTGGGAATAAAAATATTACATCACTTCCTGTTAAGGACTGGACCGACCTAAGTTTTATGAGGGTGACTAGAGCAGAAAGAGTCACCATGGTTTCACTTTCCCTTTTAACAACCTGCCTCTGACTCACTAAGACTCGTAGAAAGAGCAATACGGACCGATTTACCGTCAAAAGAAACTAAACAAACGAAAACAACATACAGCGGGTGAAGTAAAGTACCATACGAACACCTTTGGACGCAGTAACTTAAAATGGCATTTACGTATCCAACAGCTCGCAGAGACGAGTGTAAGGTCGGTGTTCGCTCTCTCGGTCTTTCTTCCTGTCTCTCACCAAATTAAGCAAAGGGCCAGACTGAAATCTAGAAAGTTATACAGATCAGCGCCAAGCCATAGCTCCACTTTTGGAATCCGACTAACATTCAACAAGTTTTTTCGCTTTGGTACAGCCAAATAGCCAAGTATGCCCAGCGTGCATTATGGACTTGACAAATGTTTAAAAAAGAAAGTGTTGCTCTAGTTGCTAAAACTTGCTTAACAGACACAACCCCTATCGAACGGTTTGTCAATATACCAAGACTCTCTTTGGATTCTTGCCCTGTTTGAATAGATTCAGAGCAAAGACAGATTTCCAAAGAAATGTGCTGGCTTTTCCTGTAATTAAATGCATGACTAGTTGGAACTTTCGTTTTCTATCCCTGCAGCTGGAGGACTACCATGGAGTCACAGTGTGTGACGCATACTCCTGGTTGGAAGACCCCAACAGTGATGAGACCAAGGTAGCTAACACGTCGTCATCGTCATCCTTAAAACAATGACGGCAAAAATTAAGTGTGTGATTATCAAAGTCAGACCCCTAGAAAAATAAAGTGTCTCTGCCCTCATCCCCACCCTGTTCTCTGCCTGGATGTCCTCTGCATACTCCCCTTCTCCCCCTAAGGCCTTTGTGGAGGAGCAGAATAAATTGACGATGCCTTACCTGGAGCAGTGTGCGGTCAGACCCCAGTTTCACAAGCGACTCACTGAGCTGTACGACTACCCCAAATATAGCTGCCCCTACAAGAGAGGGGACAGGTAAGGACCAGTCTAACCTAACCCCCCATGCCTGACGTAACTGCAGTGGACAGGGAAGGCCAATACAGTATTAGTTTGTATGACATCAAAAACCTTTTTTTAAATTCTTTCTTTTCAAACTAAACCTACACAGTATAATTACAAAGTAATTAAAAATAAATAGTACCAACAACTTTACTGAAATTAAATTAGCTGTTTATAATCACACTGAACCACAACTGAGTTACATGATGGGAGATATTATATTGCTACACATAAATGTGTGTGTTGCAGATATTTCTACTTCCACAACAAGGGCCTCCAGAACCAGGGTGTCCTTTACGTCCAAAACTCTCTGGACGAGTCGGCCACCGTCTTCTTTGACCCCAACGGCCTGTCGGAGGATGGCACCGTGGCCTTGCAAAGTGAGAACTTCAGCCTCTGGTGGAGCAGGCCCGGGGCTCCACTCACCACTCATAAAAAACAGCTTCATCTCAGTCAAGACTGCTTCTTTCTCTACCTCTACCTCTACCCTTCTCTCTCTGTCTCTCTTTCTCTCTCTCTCTCTCTCTCTCTCTCTCTCTCTTTCGTTGCCTCCTTCTCTCCCTCTCTCTCTCTCTCTCTCTCTCTCTCTTTCTTTCTTTGCCTCCATCTCTCTCTTTCTTCTATATTCAGCTCATTGTTTTCCCGCCCTGCTTTGTGGTGCCGTTCCGCCTCTCTGACCTCGCCGTCTCGTCTCCTTCCAGTGGCCCGCCTTTCAGAGGAGTGCGAGTACTTTGCCTACGGCCTGAGTGCCAGCGGCTCCGACTGGGTGACCGTGCACTTCCTGAGGGCCAGCGACCTCCAGGCGCTTCCCGACGTCCTGGAGAGGGTGAAGTTCAGCTGCCTGGCCTGGACGCACGACGCCCGCGGCGTCTTCTACAACTGCTACCCGCGGCAGGAGGGCACGGCCGACGGTAAGAGGCCGAGCTGGAGGCGCACACGTAGCCGCGGAGACACACGGGTGCCAGGCACACACGGGCCACGACCCCCACGTGCACTGTGCATGTCCTGTTCAGAGGAAGTGTGGAAATGCACCCACCCACATGGGTTGTCACCTGCAAGCTCACACAAGAAAGATTGCAGCCACCCACCCACACCTTCTCACACGCTCGCACACCAACCCATAAAGCCTCACCTGCTCACCTTCCGTCAAACCTTAGACACACTTCTGTATGTCCACTGCTGCTCTTAAATGTAGCATGTAGCAGTTGCATGTGCATTAGACGCACACTTATTTTATTTGATAGGCTTTAATACAATCTCTTGAATTTCTCTTGGCCAACAGTTATGTACATGGTGCACTTGATCAGTATCCTGGTGTTTAATGTGGCACTTTGCTCTTATCTAGATGACTGGGTTAGGGATGCACATATTTCTCTACCAGATTGGTGGTCTTTACCTTCTCTTGTTGTAAACACTATTTGGATCTGGAGTCGCTTTGGATAAAGTGAGTGTAATAACGTAATGCATACACACACAGTAAGAGCAACTATTGATCCCCTCATCTCTTTGCTTTCCTTCACAGGGACAGAGACCACTACGAACATCAACCAGAAGCTGTACTACCATGTGATCGGCACCAGCCAATCCGAGGACATCCTGGTGGCCGAGTTTCCTGACCATCCTAAGTGGCATAGCGGTGTAACGGTGGGTGGGCAACACCATGACCTCACATCCTGTCCGGGGCTGATTTATGTCTGCTCAGTGATTCCTTCCCTTCTCTCTTTGAATCATAGTTTGCTGTTATTCACAGGGAAAACAGACATGATTGGTAAAGGACTATTTTTCTTCCTTCTCATCCCTCTCTCCTTCTCGTCCTCCTCCTCTCCCCTCCCAGGTGACAGATGATGGCAGGTATGCCCTCCTCTCCATCACAGAAGGCTGTGAGCCTGTCAACCAGCTGTGGTACTGTGACCTGCTGCAGCTGCCCAATGGCATCAAAGGTCTGGACCCATGTGACAATTTGTTCCTTTATCTAACCGGACGATCTCATTTCCTGTCAGGAGGTGCCCGAAGGCACAGAAAGATTGAAATTCGTTAGAACCGCTCTGTTTTTAGCTGAGAGTGAACTAAAGGAATCCACTTATGTGGAAAGCTGTGAGCTATGACGTGTCAAGAGATAACAATATAGTTTAATACCTGATTAATAATATTCAATTAAACCGTAAAGGCAAATGAAAGTAAATAAATATTAATTAATGAATAACCACTTATTTACTTTAATTTTTATGAGTGAATGAATGAATGAACGAACGAACGAACGGACAAACAAACGAATGAATGAATTCATTGATTAATTCATTCAGTCACCTTTCTATGTGTCTGTATATTGGCTGCAGGCCTGCTGCCCTGGGTGAAGCTGGTGGACAACTTTGAGGCGGAGTACTCCTACGTCACCAACGAGGGCAGTGTGTTCACCTTCCACACCAACCTGGAGGCCCCTCGCTCCCGCCTCATCAACATCGACCTGCAGGACGCAGACAGGGCCCAGTGGAAGACCCTTCTGCCCCAGCACGACAAGGATGTCCTGGGTAAGAGGCCCGCCGTAGACGCTATGGACCGCGGCAGGGCGGGTGGGGACGGGGCCGTCTCCATAGGCTGGATGTCATGTCCTCCGCTTGGCCGTGAGATGAACAGGATATAGGTGGATTTGTAGATTCACATTTCTACGGTCTATTCACCTTGTGAGTTGCGGTGAGGAAAACATTGTGAATTTGGGAGATGCCCCTTCCCAACGCACGCCCACACACACACACACACACACACACACACACACACACACACACACACACACACACACACACACACGGCCCAAGCTAAGCGGGTGGCTAGGCGTCATAGGACATTGTCATGTCACTGGCCTCATCCCACTGGTTGCACTTGCACGACACCTAAATTATCTAACGTCAGCATTTGTGGTCTGAGGGTATGTTATACAAGAGGGATGCTGGGAAATGCGCCACCTCACTCTTACAAAATATCTCCTCCAACGCTGGTCGGCCGACATTCGTCAGAGCGTCGCCGAAATAAAAAGTGAAAGCCACAGAGCTAGCAGTTTTTTGTGGGAGCTTCCTCTAGTGACTCCATCGCAGACTTTTTGGCCTCTAAACAGATCTTAAAGATGAGGCGGGAAATTGCGTAGGGGAAATACAGTGTGTCTCATCACTGTGTTAATATGGACACTGTCTCTCTGTGACTGTAGGGGCAGACACGTTGGTACAGAGGAGATGTACATAGCTGTAATAGACTGTTTCTGTGACTGTAGGGGCAGACACGTTGGTACAGAGGAGATGTACATAGCTGTAATAGACTGTTTCTGTGACTGTAGGGGCAGACACGTTGGTACAGAGGAGATGTACATAGCTGTAATAGACTGTTTCTGTGACTGTAGGGCTGACACGTTGGTGTACAGATGTACACAGCTGTGATACACTGTCTCTGTGACTGAAGGGACAGACATGTTGGTCTATAGGAGATGTGCATAGCTGTAATACACTGTCTCTGTGACTGAAGGGACAGACATGTTGGTCTATAGGAGATGTACATAGCTGTGATACAAACTGGCGTATGGGGCAGGGTTGGAACATTAGCATGTACCGTTCAAACTGAACCGTCAGGTCTCGACCAATGTCCTGATCCAACAGTTAAACTCATAGCATGGGATGCTGGCCCACTTAGGGATCCATGTCGTTATTTAGGTGTAACGGAAAACGATTACAGTCACAGTGTAAATTCTCTCTAGAAGTCCTGGTGTAGATTTTTCCTGTTTCCATAAACCCCGTAGTTTTAAATGTAGACTCACACACGTTGATATAGACACACACACGTTGATATAGACACACACACGTTGATATAGACACACACACGTTGATATAGACTCACACACAGGTATACCCCGGCTAAATAACAAAGTATTCATAATAATAATAATAATTCATTTATTTAGTTTTTAGCGCTTTTCTAGAGACTCAAAGCGCTTTACACAAATTGATCGCAAATTAAGTACACAGAACGAACAACGAATGGACCCACAGCTATCAAACACAACACAGTCTGAGTGATACCACGACAGCCGATTTTGCGCCAGACTTGCTCACGCAACATATTACGACAGACTTGCTCACACACATAGGACACACAGACCAACTCCAGTTGAATTGGCAGTGACTGGTCAGGGCATATTCAGTGAGCAGCAATCTATATCTATCTATATTTGCATACTAGACTGTGTTTTTGGATTGGTGCTATCGTCCTGTCCATTAGAATGCATACCCTAGATTATGCACAAACAGCTTTAGCGACCAGAGAAAAACGAGGCGGTTTACTCTCTCTGTTTAAATGACTTGCCTCCTTTGTATTTGATTTTGCTGCGGTAGCAGGATGTTGCCATTGTATTTGACATTTCTGCAGAAGCACCATATTGCCATCTATTGGCCATTCAGGGAAATGCACCAAAGTCACTGCTCACGTTGTCTTTGTTCTATTCTCCGCGGGACTTGACTGCCATCTAGTGGATCTTCATGTTAACTGCACCAAACTGGTGTGTCTTTGTTTACACGTTTGCGGTGCTTTCAAACCCCCCCCCCCAGGCTCTGTGTTGTGTGTGAACCAGCGCTACCTACTGGTGAACTACGTCCACGACGTGAAGGACATCCTGCAGCTCTACGAGCTGAGCTCCGGGCGGCTGGTCCGAGATCTGCCTCTCGACGTCGGCACAGTGGCGGGCATCAGCTGCAAGAAGAAACACTCAGAGTTCTTCTACAAGTTCACCTCCTTTACCACGCCAGGTACCCCTGGCCTTACAATACGCTGCAATGAGTGAACTGTTGGGTCATGGTCAATGACCCTTTGTCTCTCTAAGATGAATATCAGTGGCAGTTGCATCTTTCGATACCATATTTCTCCTCAATGTTTAGTGAGTGTTACATTATACCAGTATTGTATTCTGAACCTTAGTGACATTGGAAATGTAACACAGGCCTGACCTGACAGGGTGACCTATGACCTTTCTTGACCCTGACCTCCAGGGGTCATCTACCACTGTGACCTGAGCCATGCGACCCCAGAGCCCAAGGTGTTCCGAAAGGTGGAGACGAAGGGCATCGCGCAGGAGGACTACGAGACTAACCAGGTTGGGGCTCCAAGCCGTAGAACCCTCCTGCTGTGTCTTTAGACTTACCCAGGCTGCTGTCTCAATGGCCCGCTGTGCCACTCTTACTGGAGTTATCTGGGGGTGTTGGATTTAGCACACAGGCGCTCCCAGGGACATTCCAGAAGCGTACCAGTGTTACTGGAGTGTAACTAGGAGGTGCTATTGAGCGCAGTCTCTCTCTCTCTCTCTCTCTCTCTCTCTCTCACTCTCTCTCTCTCTCTCTCTCTCTCTCTCTCTCACTCTCTCTCTGTCTCTTCCCTTGATCTCTCACTCTCTCTCTCTCTCTCTCTCTCTCTCTCTCTCTCTCTGTTCTCTCTCTCTCTCTACTCCTCACTCTCTCTCTGTCTCTCTCTCTCTCTCTCTACTCCTCACTCTCTGTCTCTCTCTCTCACTCTCTCTCTCTCTCTCTCTCTCTCTCTCTCTCTCTCTCTCTCTCTCTCTCTCTCTCTCTCTACTCCTCTCTCTCTCTCTGTCTCTCTACTCCTCTCTCTCTCTCTCTACTCCTCACTCTCTCTCTGTCTGTCTCTCTACTCCTCTCTGTCTCTCTACTCCTCACTCTCTCTCTACTCCTCACTCTCTCTCTCTCTGTCTCTCTACTCCTCAATCTCACTCTCTCTCTCTCTCCCTCTCTCTCTCTACTCCTCTCTCTCTCTCCCTCTCTCTCTCTACTCCTCTATCTCTTTCTCTACTCCTCACTGTCTCTTACAGTCGGCCTCACCAGGTAACCAAACCAAACATGACATCTTTGATATTTCTGCCTTTTTACGTCCAGGCAGAAGATCACAGTCGTTTGTCCAAGTAGAAGGACTACTATGATGAGGGGATCTGAAAGGTGTACTTTGTGTCCCAGGTCTTTTACCCCAGTAAGGACGGAACAAAGATCCCCATGTTCCTCGTTCACGCCAGGGGCCTTAAGAAGGACGGAACACATCCGGTCTTCCTGTATGGATACGGAGGCTTCAAGCATGCCGTTCAACCACACTATAAGTCAGTAGTACCATCTTTGTTGTGGGCTTTTAACAGCACCGGTATTGTGTTGTACGCCTACGCATTTTAGGTTCCCATGTTCCCTGCTGGTTATTTCTGATAGAGATGTACTTGCGTGTCTCAGTGTTTTTGGTGTCTTGACCTACCCTAGTTAAATGAACCAGTTGCTTTGGGTCACAGTGTGTGTTAACTGACTTAGCTTCACTTACAACCTTCTTGTAACGTATCTTTCATTTTTCAGTAGAAAGCAATGAGTGACACAATCCCTGTGTGTGTGTGTGTGTGTGTGTGTGTGTGTGTCCAGTGTTGCCTACCTGTTGTTTGTCAGACACCTGGGAGGGATCCTGGCGGTGGCCAACATCCGTGGGGGAGGGGAGTACGGTCGCACCTGGCATAAAGGTACAGGACACGCAGCACTCACACACCACCTTTACAAACACACACACACACACACACACACATAGGAAACTCAACCGTCACAGAGCTGAATGGTCATTTTACACATACCAAGTTCTACCAAAACCTGATGGTTTGTGTACATATATACTTTACTAATTTATCAGTAAATGTTATACCCCAGCTGACCCCTGTGTGTGTGTGTGTGCGCGTGTGTGTGTGTGTGTGCACAGCTGGCATCCTGGGGAACAAGCAGACGTGCTTTGAGGATTTCCAAAGTGCAGCAGAGTACCTGATCCACGAAAAGTACACCACCGCCAGCCGCATCGCCATCAACGGGGCTTCTAACGGAGGGCTGCTCGTGGGTAAGCACAAGGAATGTGTGTGTGTGTGTGTGTGCGCGTGTGTGTGCGTGCGTGCGTGCGTGCGTGCGTGCGTGTGCTCTTTGAAGAGCCGTCGAGGAGTGTCGTGTCAAAGTTCTGTGGCATTTGAGGGATGGTGGGAGTGAATAAGTGGTTCAGATTTCCCAAAACGATCATAGTACTTCATGAGGCCGTAACTATGAGAACACAGCGGTGTGCAAAACAAAAGGCACGCACACACACACGCACCACAAGTTCTAAGGCCCAATATTTATCCGTCGTTACAGCGAAATCACGTTTATGTCTCCAGCATAACTGTTAATGTCCCATCCGTGCAGCAAGCAGTTGGCTACTTAGCTTCGATGAATGAAGTGATTAAAAGAACACATTAAACGGCTGTTCGCGCCATCGTTTCCAGGGGAACGTCAGCCGTATGGCGTTGTTCAGGTCCCGCTAACGTGTGCTTAGCGGTGGCAGTGGCCTTGCAGGAATAACTCTGCGATGCTGCTTGGAGGCCGCGAGATGTGTTTGTGAGGACGTAAGCGACGCGCCACGAGTCGTTCTAACGGGCTTTCTGTTTTGTGCCCTCCGACGCACTCCCCCCCCCCCCCCCCCCCCCCCGTGATGGACATGCTCAAGTTCCACAAGTTCACCATCGGCCACGCCTGGACCACCGACTACGGCTGTGCTGACCACGCCGAGCAGTTCCAGTGGCTGTTCAAGTACGGCTGCGCAAAACACACACACACACACACACACACACACACACACACACACACACACACACACACACACACACACACACACACCAGCTGGAGTAGGTTTATCCATACATATATACACACCACGACTGTTTCCTAAACCTTTTTTTTCATTCGGTCTCTCGTCGTCTTTCCTCCCTCTTCTCCTCCAGGTACTCCCCCCTCCACAACCTGCCCCGGCGCCCCTACGCCGGCCCCCCCTACCCGGCCGTGCTGCTCCTCACGGCGGACCACGACGACCGCGTGGTGCCCCTGCACACGCTGAAGTACTGCGCCGCCCTGCAGCACGGCGTAGGCAGCAGCCCCCAGCAGCGGCAGCCCCTGATGGTCAGGGTGGACACCCGCAGCGGGCACGGCGCGGGCAAGCCCACGGCCAAGGCCATCCTGGAGGACACGCACATCTACTCCTTCGTCGCCCAGACGCTAGGGCTCAGCTGGAGGGAGTGAGGGAGGGAGGAGGAGGGGGGGTAAAGAGCATGTCTGGGACCTAGTGATAGGGGGGAGAAAGGAGACAAGGGTGAGGGATGAGAGGAAGAATGTTGTCGTGAGACTACCTTGCACTTGGACTGGGGATACTGAACAATGATTTCTTGTAAACTACTGTAGGAGGGAGGAGGAGAAGAGAGGAAGAACAGATTTTTTTGGACTAACTTGCACTTGGAATGGCTTACTGAACTATTTCGTCTTGTAAGCTACTGTAGGGGTTGACCAGTCTTACTCCAAACAGTTACTAAATCAGCAAAAAATCTATCAAAAATACATTTCAAAAGATAGATTGTATTTAATTCGAAAGGATTTTTTTATACTGACGTTCAAAATAAAGTGGTTTCTTCGAATTGCACGTGTTGTATTTTTGTGCCATCTTTCTTTAAGGGCAATATTCACATTCACCACTATGAGGCAGTGTGTGGCTTCTGGCTGAATACCCCAGTGCCTAAAACCTTTAACAATCTACCAATATAATTCAACACGACTGAGATTCTGTTGATTAAGTATGTGTGTGTTCAACTGGCAGAGTTCAGGGCTCATGACCACCATTCAGTGAGAAGGATTGGAGAGTTGACACAGAGGTCTCCCTGCACATCCTCTCTGGCTAGTTTGAGGTCCACCACAGGCTCTGGCTGACAGCACGGACATAAGTACGATACTACTTTACTGTATGAAAAAAATTTATCCGAGAGGGAATGAGAGGATTGCAGGGATTTTCCTTGTTTTGTCCCTGGGGGGGGGGGGGAGAGAGAGAGCCTCAACGGAATGAAAGAGAGAGAACTAGAAAAAAAGAAACAGAGGCTATAAATGTAAGATTAAAAAAACAACTGACACGGAGCGATAGAAAGAGAACGAGAGAGAGAGAGAGAGAAAACCCGGGGACAGATTGAGACGGTAAAGCAGCCAGACCAGCCGATAAAACCACCCCCTATAAAACAGGAAAGCCGGGAAGCCCCAGAAGGGCACCACAGGGAAAAACTCTCGGTCACCCAGAGTTTAATCTCGGCTCACAGGGAAAGTTTTGATCTAAACACCTCTCACTTTGCCTGGAAGAGTGACGGCAAGCCAAGCAGCCGAGACCGGAGGAGGGGAGGAGTGTGAAAGGAGGGATGGGGACGGATTGGGATATGATAACTACAGAGAGAAAGGGGTGAGAAAGGGGGGAGGAAGGAGTACAGTGGGGGTGTTCTAATAGAAGGAGTCTAAGAGGATTGTTCATCCCCATTCTCCCTCATTTATCCTCCGACTCCCTCCTTCAATTTAGACCTCTCTCTTACAGTGTCTCTTGTAATACCTCCCCCCTCCCCTCTCTCTCTCTCTCTCTCTCTCTCTCTCTCTCTCTCTCTCTCTCTCTACAGACCTTAGAATATCTTTCTGTAAACACACTTTCACCTAGCCTTGGCATTCCCCTCACATCAGCACAGATCCCCATACCGTCCTGTGTGTGTGTGTTTGTTTGCTGATTCTCATCCACAATGCAGGGATTAATTTCTCAAAGCCGATTTGAGTTCCGGCACGCTTTGGCACGGAGCACCGAGCGACCTTAGTACGGGGAGAAGTTTCCCCTTCACACTGGCTTAGAGGTGGACTCCTCTCCTTTACACCCCCCCCCCCCTTTTAATCTCCTCAGCCCAAGAAGGGAGAAAAGGAGGGATGAAAGAGAGAAAGAGAGAGGTCCCTTACCGCCACACAGTCGGGAGCCTCTGAAGCCTTTTTCCTTTCTATTGTACCCTTTCTCCCTTTGCTTTTCCTTGAAATATTGTTGTTTTTCCTCCCTCTTTTCCCATCTGCGGTTGACTGCTAGTGGGTCCAAGCCAAACACCCTGGTCATGACTGTACGTGTTCTCACAGGGAAATGCACCTCGAGGAGAGATGTCAGCACACGGACTCAACCTAAACCCCACGCCTATGTGACGTGGCTGTGACTCAGCCCCTCACTGGACACACAAACGCACCCGAAAGCATTTTGGGTTTTTGTAATCTGTATCTGTAGCCAATCCATTCAGATAAGATGGAATTCAGATTGAAGTTCCAGCGACTGAATTGAGAGGCAGGGTGAGGTGATGTCATACAACAGGGGAGGCTTACCCTTACCTGGCTAGAAGGGCTCACAGATGAAATCTCATTAACTCTCAAACTCCAATCCGCAACTCCAATATGACTGTAATAGAGAGTATGGATTTGTGCCGCAGCTACATTCCAGGCAAATAAGAAAACTAATTTACCCACGTGCAGTAGAGTACACAACGAGCGCGCACACCTGCACACACACACACACACACAGGCAGACAATAATTCCCTGAGCACTCCCACACAGTTAATTTGCATATTCAGTAATTTCACACACACACACACACGCGCACACACACACACACACACACACACACACACACACACACACACACACTCTGTGGGCCGAGTTGTGTGGGTAGGCGTTGTGTAAAGCAGTAAGTAATAAGACCCGCGCCACATTGAGAGCAGCTTAATAAGTTTACATGATGGATAGCAGGGGGATATGAGAGAGTGAGAGAGTGAGAGAGAGAATGGGAGGGAGAGAGAGAGAGGGGGAGAGAGATATTAAATTGAGAAAATGTCATGAATCCCAGAGGTACGTTATAGATGTAATTGAAAGGTAAAATTCATGGAAAATTGCAAGAGGTGACTAGACAGAAACGGAGGAGGGCATGGTCGGGGTTTTAGAAGGAGAGGGATACATCCATTTTAAGGGCTTTCAACGTGTTGTCTTTTTGCTGCACAAAGTCGCACAAACAACTGCATTATTACATTTGTTGGGTAATAACCAACTCTCTGACGTTATTAAGTCCAAGCTATAAAAACAAGTATTACATTTAAAATGAAAGAAATCCCAAAAAGCCAAAGAATTGTCTCATATTGGAGATTTTTTAATAACACATTGTAATATTGCAACAGCCATCAGTTTCTTTTTCTAACAGGTAAAAATCATCAAAAAAACTAACAAAAAAGATTTTTTTGTTTTATATTCCAAACACTCAAGTTTCTTGGCTCTATCCCTAAGTTCAAACAAACCAAACCTTTGCACAGTGAGCAGATATATTCAACACATTGTTCTTCAAACAAATTATAAAAATAGATTGCATTTTCAAATACATATGTACAGTATTAAACATATATCATAATGGTCACACAATCCGGAACAGAATATTAAGGGATCAACTTGTCATGATATTTAGTTAAAAGGTCCAATTCAGTCGTGCATTTGTGTTTGAATTTTTAGAAGGGAGGAAGATTCTAGATTCCTAGGCAGATGTGTGTGTACGTGTATGTGACGATGAGTGTATGTGTGTGTGTGTGTGTCAGCGTGTTTGATCTGGAACATTGTTACAGGACATCATAGACTAGATGCTGACAAAACTAGAGAGAGAGAGAGAGAGAGAGCATGTGGATGCAGAGCTAATGATGGGTAGTCCTTGTGCATTAACTGGTTACAAAAGCCCCCCAAAAACTTAACGAATATGCCATCTATTCTGAATATATTCAAATGAAGAAGTAATGGTCCAAAAAGCATGTGACTACAATTGTTGAGTTACAAATTCCAGAAAAAATAAGAAGGGCGTGTGACTGCAGAGTATGCATTCTGGGATTTGAAGGAAAATGAGGAGAATATTTGTGCGACCACCTATGAAAGCACACATCATGAAGCACACTCTAAACCTAACTCGACATCCCTCGCTAGAACATTCTGAAATACTGCATTGTTTCACAATATGCCACATATCTTTTGTCAGTCTAAAATTGTGTAGACGCTGCATGTTGACGGAATAAAAACTGTTCATGCCAGGCTCTTTCCTGCCTAAATATAAAGAAAAAAAATATGAAAACATAAAAAATATCCTTCCTCCTCAGTAATTAAATAATACTACACCATGGAAACCATAACAAACATAGACACTTTGAAGGGGATTATTTATGAAAAATGTAGCATTGTTGTATTGGTGCTACACAAACACATGAAAAATATTTATTTCTGACCTTTTCACTCACTCGCTGTGAAAAGGTTTGCGTACGATTCTGTAAACGTATAAATAAATATGAATAAATATATAATATATGTCCCCGTTTTGGACCTCCTCCATTACTCCTTAGACTTGGATGAACCGGGTAGTGAATCTGTGGCCTGGTCAACCACTGACCATTCCTCTGTTCTTCTCTGTAGCTGTGTGACGCACAGTGACAAACAGAATGGGCCAACCAGGCTAGTAGAAAACACCTGTTCTTCTCTGTAGCTGTGTGATGCACAGTGACAAACAGAATGGGCCAACCAGGCTAGTGGAAAACACCTGTTTATTCTTAACATGACGCTCCTGGTTAATACTGACACCCTGGCTACATGTCAATCAGCCGCTTCAAACACAGTGAAATAACACAAGGGAAGCAAAGACAGATACAAGGGAACCCCCCCCCCCCCAAAAAAAAAAAAAAAAGACAAATATTGAGAAAGTGACAGACGTGACACAACAGATAAATGGACAATCAAACACACGTTAACCCCTTCCTTTATTGATTTACAAAGCCTCCTGGTGTCAGTGGGTCTACACACCGCCAGAGGTTTCAAAGTCTACGGAGGACAGCCGTCTTCCTGAAGGTAAACTGTCTTTACTTCCCCGCCTAGTGATTGGTCAGGCCACGGGGCTAGCCTATGACACGGCGCAGAATGAACTCGACACCCCCCCCCACCCCCCCTTCATTTCGGGGGCAGAGTCGGAGGTCCGTTGTTCGGAGGCAGAGCCGGGGGTCCGTTGTCCGGAGGCCTGGGCAGGAGAAGTGCCACTTGAGCACCGGGAGCCAGCAGCATGACGTCACCTCGAACCAGACGCTGTCAACGGAACGCCCACCCGCTGGTCTGAGATCAGGGGTTGTACATTCCAGCCCAGGAGGTTCTACTACAGTCTTTCTCAAAACACAAATGTTTATTTATTTTTTTCTTTCGTTTTTTTCCCCCTCAATCATCTGATCTGAAATCCAAACGTTCCAGTTTCAGAAAGTCTCCAGAGCAGAGGTGTTGTCCGCACGCCATCGTCCCATGCCAGAGAAAACGCTTCGAAAAGAAACGCTCCCTTTTCTCATTTGGGACCTTTTAACTGGGATCAGCAGTCCCAACGGATGGACGACAGCACTAAATACAGTGGTCTCTAGGCAACCTCCAATCAGACTGCCAGTTAAGTAAGCTCAAAGTGCAGACATGAAGTCATGTGACACGCCTCCCCAGCATTTATCACATGACAGGAAGAGGGCATGAGACGGCCAGTCAGAGGAGGAGAGGAGGAAGATTTCAAGGAGAAGGAAGAGGAGGGAGTTGGCGTGACGTGGCGATACAGTTTTCAAGTCTCCTCCCCTTCCGGAGCGGCCTTTTCCCTCTATTTGTCTGCACGTGTCGATGTGTGTGTGGGGCTCTGCGTCCGCGCGCACGTGTGTGTGTGTGTGTGTGGGGGGGGGAAGTGTGTGTCGGTTAAACCTGCACCCCGCGACCGTGCATCTGGATGACCTGGGCTCTCAGGGTTTGGATGGCGGACAGGATCTGTTTCTGGTGCTCCAGGGAGGTGACGCCCAGACTCAGGACATCCCTGTGGAAATACAAAACAAAACGTCAAACAGAAGCTAGATTCCCGAAAACGTATCTGAACAAAAACGAACGATACCTGTTGAACTGAACTGATCTTTATAACGAGAACAGAAAGACTCTTCAAATCCATGGCTGAACATATTGTTTAAAATATCCTATTCATAAGACATGCAGGCCCAGGCTGAAATGGAGCCTTACATTGGAGGAGAACATTCAATGTTTCCCTGTGTTAAAAAGCATTCAGTGTACAACTCACGTTTAGTTTACTTACAGCCCTTAGCACTGCACCGCCATCTTTGATTCTAAAACTGGCCACACACACTCCAACCCCGTCTATCATACTCACTCACTCTCCCACTCACTCACTCGCTCGCTCGCTCGCTCACTCGCTCACTCGCTCACTCTCCCGCTCGCTCACTCGCTCACTCGCTCACTCTCCCGCTCTCCCGCTCACTCACTCACTCGCTCACTCACTCGCTCGCTCACTCACTCACTCGCTCACTCACTCTCCCACTCACTCGCTCGCTCGCTCATTCACTCACTCACTCACTCGCTCGCTCGCTCGCTCATTCACTCACTCACTCACTCACTCACTCACTCACTCACTCACTCACTCACTCACTCACACACACACACACACACACAGAGGGGGAGTCACAACACCACTCACTGGACGGTCATGCGTGCGACAGACTCCAGGTAGCAGTAGCCCGCCGCGGTGAAGTTGTCCTTGTAGCGGCCCATGTCCACAGCGTCCAGCCACTCGCCCACAGAGTTGAAGGTGGGGAAGGAGGGCAGGCTCCTCTCTGCCAGGGTGATGGAGGAGCCCACCATGGTCCTGGGAACCAAGACACAGGGGACGCGAGGGTCGTTCAAAAACCCTCACAGAGGGGCTCAAACGCTGGGGCAGAAACTCGGCTAACCTCGTGGGGCCGTCCCCTGCTCTGGCTTACTCATGACCTAGTATGACCACGTTGGCAGTGAATAGTCTATAGTATCTGGCCCTCTTTACACAGAGGTTGACCTGTGTCTGGCCTGGGTTGGTCTGGGTGAACCTAGCCCAGGGGCCCTGTGTTCGGCCGACTCCCCTCTGCTAGCCTAGGTCCAAAATGGTCCCCCCCCCCCCCCCCCCCTTTGCCTCCCTCCTGTACCTGCCCCCCCCCTTTGCCTCGCTCCTGTACCTGCCCCCCCCCCTTTACCTTCCTCCCATACCTGCCTCCCCCCCCGCCTTTTCCTCCCTCCCTCCCGTACCTGCGTGCCCCCCGTCCCCCCTTTTCCTCCCTCTCTCCCGTACCTGCGTGCCCCCCGTCCCCCCTTTTCCTCCCTCCCTCCCGTACCTGCGTGCCCCCCGCCCCCCCCTTTTCCTCCCTCCCTCCCGTACCTGCGTGCCCCCCGCCCCCCTTTTCCTCCCTCCCTCCCGTACCTGCGTGCCCCCCGCCCCCCCCTTTTCCTCCCTCCCTCCCGTACCTGCGTGCCAGCGTGGAGGAGCCCACGCCGTCGGGGGAGCGGATGCTCTTGCTGAGGGCCGAGTGGATCTGGCTGAAGGTGGGCCTCTCCGTCCGCTCCTTCTGCCAGCAGTCCAGCATGAGCTGGTGCAGGTGGGGCGGGCAGTTGACGGGCGCGGGCAGACGGAAGCCGTCCTCGATGGCTTTGATCACCTGTGAACGAGAGAGCGAGGATAACCCAGCAGGTTCGACGGGCATCAAGATAGTTTATCTGGGCCGTTTCGGGCGTCGTTATGGTCAGATGGCGCAGATGGTTTCATTGTCATTCATATTGTATGTTGTAATTGTGATATTTACTGTTAGGTGACCTTGAGTGTCTTGAAAGGCGCTCTAAAATTAAATGTGTTATTATTATTATTATTATTATTATTATTATTATTATTATTATTATTATTATTATTATTATTATTACAGTCAGTTGGTACCCTTGAAGGACAGAAAAGGATTGCATTCGTTGGTAAATCATTACAGTCAGACGGTCCTCTTTTGAAGGACAGTAAAGGAGGTTTTAGTTAGTAAGTCATTACAGTCAGATGGTCCTCTTTTGAAGGACAGTAAAGGAGGTTTTAGTTGGTAAGTCATTACAGTCAGATGGTCCTCTTTTGAAGGACAGTAAAGGAGGTTTTAGTTAGTAAGCCTATTGAAGGAAATAACACAAAGATGGGGAGCGGTTTGGAGATGGCGGGCCGGTAACAAGCAGAACAAAGGACATGGGGACATCACGGCCCTCACAGCCTCCTCCAAGCCACTGCTCCCGGATCGGAACACGCTGTACCGTGAGGGAGAACAACGTCAACTTTGTTTGACGTTCCACCTCCAATCAGAAATACCTTTCAAAGCTTTACATAACAGGCTTCCCAGCCTTTCCTTTCCACGTAATGAAACAAAGTTGCGCAGCCATTATGTCCTCTGAAGACTCACACACACACTCTCCCATCGGTTCGCCACTCCATCAAACTAATGTGTCCCCCGCTTCAACACTGCTCCCCGCCGACACGCCTCAAGACGAATAGCCTCTCAATACATCTCGGGACGTAAACACCCTCCTTGGGATGGCCGTTTGATAATACCCTGTTCCCTGGGAAATTGCCGGAAAGAATCGAAACGGCGGGAGAGGGAAAGAAAAAAAGGGCTTCCATCAGCAACATCATATCCCTCAGAACTTTCCTTTCTCTCACTTTCTCTCTTTATCTCTCTCTCTCTCTCTCCCTCTCTCTCTCTCTCTCTCTCTCTGTCTTTCTCGTTCACTCTGCCCTCTCTCTCTCTCTCTCTCTCTCTCTCTCTCTCTCTCTCTCTCTCTCTCTCTCTCTCTCTCTCTCTCTCTCTCTCTCTCTCTTTCCCTCTCTGTTCTGTTCCTTCTCACCCAGACAAACTGTGTTCACAAAGTGCTCCTCGGTGCCTGACATTTTCCATTTAATCACGGCGGAGCCGCAAAGGACAGCGAGGCACACAGGTGGGCCGGGCTGACTAATCTGATATTAGGATATCATGTAGACGCTTAGCGTATTAATGTCAGAGGCGTTCGACACACTCGACCTTTGGCTGCTCGTTTGGAAGCCGCGGAAGAGCGAGGCGGGGCGTTTGTGGCCGACGGCGTCAGGGAGAGACACCTGCTGGAAAACACTCCAGGTGAGGTTTAGGGCTCTTGAAAAGCTAACCCATAACTCTTTAAGGAGGAGGAGGAGGAGGAAGGCCTGAGTGGAACGGGGAGGTCAGCGATGAAATTTGTGAAATCCCACCCGCCCCTCATCGACT
>JAPMUY010009707.1:32500-40000 GCA_026901105.3 Galaxias olidus
TCACAGAACATCTGACTATCTCCTCTAAAATGGAGGCCCTCAGCCAGGAGCTCACAGAACATCTGACTATCTCCTCTAAAATGGAGGCCCTCAGCCAGGAGCTCACAGAACATCTGACTATCTCCTCTAAAATGGAGGCCCTCAGCCAGGAGCTCACAGAACATCAGACTACCTCTAAAATTGAGGCCCTTAGCCAGGAGCTAACAGAACATGGCGGGTTGCTGTTGTTGTTTTCGTGTATGGGAAAGTGTGGAGTAAAGTTGAGGGGTTGCTCTCTGGTGTTACTCGGCGCCATAGAAACACATTGGCAGTCTAATCCAGAGAAAATCAGATTTGAATTTCATGCCGTGGCTGGCACCAGCAGTCCACTGAGTTTTCTGTCTGTCTCGTCAGAATACAAATTAAAAAGACCATGCCAACATGGGAACATATTTTTTTTCTTGCCAAATTCTGTCACTGTCACTGAGTCAAAACCAAGTGAGCATTTCGCTACAACAAGAGCTACCACCACACACAGAGGGAGAAAATAAGGCATGAGATATAAGAAGAGAACGATTTACAAAAAAAAGTGTTGGAATTGACATCGGATGCACACATAGATCTATTTCGAGTTAAGATTGCGTGGTGCAGAGCTTTCTGAGGTAAAGTAATGCGCCTGCAGTGCATCGAGGGCAGCGATGGACTCACAAAGGGGGCAGACAGGTGTGAAGTGAGGGGAGGAGGCGAGGTGGCAAAGGCAGCGGGAAATGGGATGGATCCGGTCCCTAGGGGGTGGCTCTAAAGATGGAGGATCCGTGTGTGTCTACTGGAGGGGAGCAGTGTTAAGAAAAGCACTGATCTGAACCTGGCACACACGGCAGGGCCCGGGGTCCCAAGTCACCCCCCCCCCCCACACCCCTCTTTTCAGCTCCACTGTCACTCTCCTGTTTCCCCTTTTTCTCTCTCTCTCTCTCTCTCTCTCTCTCTCTCTCTCTCTCTCTCTCTCTCTCTCTCTCTCTCTCCCTCTTTTCTCTTCGTTTCTCTCTCCGTCTCTCTCTCTCTCTCTCTGAAAGGAAAAACTATCTTGAAGTAACACCTTGTATATAATACGTGAAGTGCAAAATAAAAATGATCTTGAAAGTCAAAAAAGTCTCCCTCTCTCTCTTTCTCTCTCTCCCTCTCTCTCTCTCTCTCTCCCTCTCTCTCTCTCTCTCCCTCTCTCTCTCTCTCTCTCTCTCTCTCCCTCTCTCTCTCTCTCGTGAACGTGTCACCAGCAGTCAAAGGTCTTGTGAAATGACCCTTCGCCTCGCTCCCACTCCCTTCTTTCTTTGCCCCGCCTCTCCACACCGTGCTCACGTGAGCGTGACACAACACACACACACACACACACACACACACACACACACACACACACACACACACACACACACACACACACACACACACACACACACACAGGGACGGCTTGCCAGCGTAGGGAAAACAATCACCGTTCTGAGCAGCCAAGCCTGGACTTCCTGGAGAGAATGTTGGGGTGATGTCCCAGAACCGTAGCTCAATCAAAGTCTGTCAGGCACCAATGAACTGTTGGTGGATGTTGGTGTGCGCCTATGTGTTTCTCTCTTACTCTGTGTGTGTGTGTGTGTGTGAATGTGTGTGTGTGTGTGTGTGTGCTTGTTTGTTTTATTCAACCATTATTCCATTAAGCCAGCAACATTGAGGTGAGATATTTTTTTTTTTACGATTGGGCGACATTGCACGACTGAATCAGAGGCATTCAAAAATGATGATGATGATGAAATATATAGTATAATAGCACAGCGTTTCTCAGACGAGGTAACTGCCGGTCCGCAGAGCACAAGTCAAAATAGGTTTAGAGTCTCTAAAAAAGTGACATTAAGGAGCACCGCGCCTAAGCAAAAGTTGAACTATTTACATAGGGAACGAATGGAGAGGAGGCACTGGGAGTTGAGAAAACTCGTGAAGGCGGCGATCTCTCTAAATACTGTGTGTGCACTACGATTGTGATTGCTAGCCGGTTTAGCCAGCCAGGCAGGAGTGACGGGGAGAGCAAGTTTCCATGGTTACATGGACGCCATTTCTGCGTGCGTTGCTTTAATGTTTTGCGCACTTCGAACATTCCATCTACCATTCGCTTTTAAAAGTCTTAATTACAAATAAACCATTTCCACCCTTTTACATCTACCACCCATATATGTCACTGTTGTTGGTCTTTATATTGTGATTGCAGATGGCTGTATATTGCCGTTTTATAATAACTATGAATACTTAAAGGTGCAGTATGTAAGTTCTAGAGAATTGGGTAAAAAATTGCAAGAATTTGAATCACAACACTCAAAAACCTCCTGAGTCTTTGGTCCCTCCTTTCCCTCTTGGCCCATCCCACACACATGCCCGTGCGCGCTCTGACTATGAGCCTGAGCAAGGCAGTGTTTCAGAAATCATCTGTATGTTGTGCATATTTTTGGTTCTCACCAACAACGCAAAAAGCGATAGCTAATGGATGGATGGATGGATGGATGGATGGATGATTCTTTTTTATTTAGCTGTGATTGGCATCCTGCATAGCAACGTTGCCGAGTATATCCAACATGCATGTAAACGAATAATGCCTTTTTGACATAAATCTGGTGCGATAGTACCTAATGTTCTAAAACTGATCTTGGCAATTTGACAAGCCAAGTCTTTTGCTACAACATGCAATGACTTCAGCCGCCTTGCAACTACTAGTTCATATGCTGCTATTTCTGTATGCAATGCGAATTGTAACAAGCTTGTTTGGAGGGTGACGCTGTAAGCAGGGATTTTACCTAGGAGTGTGCACCCGAGGTGATTGACAGGCAGGTAGCCCTTACTCCATGCAAAAACTCTCCTGGTTGGTTAGGGAGAGGCGGGCGTCCCTAGATTTTTAAAAAGCTGAATACAGGGCCTAGGGCGCGCATTTATAGCGCACCTTCTCTCTGAGTATTTGGTTTAATTATATCCTTAAGGAGGTATGTAATAAACATAAAAAAACATAAAAAATGTAATTTATTGCTCGAAATTCAAACTTACATACTGTAGCTTTAAGTCAGCACTGTCAACAGCAGACGACTGCAGAGCAGGGAGACAGTCACAGAAGCGAACTGATCAATTATTTGCAAGAAAGCAGGCGCACCCATCTCATTAGAAATTCAAATAAAAAAAGGGCGGGATGGAATGGGTCATTAACGTAAAAATAAATAAATAAATATATATATTAGTTTAAACATGTGTTGAACAGTTTTAAGTTGGGGCAGTGTTGCACCGTTAGCAGTTCATTTAGCCCCCCAAAAAAGGAAGAAACAAATAAAAAAAATAAAAAAACATTTGTGTTGGGAGTGTTCATAAGAATCAGTTTATATTTTACTTGGTGTTGGTATTGTTGGCAGTAATTTTATGTTCAGCGAAATCACTTCTGTTGAAGCTTTCAATTTAATTTAATTTTGTTTATATAGCGCAATATCATAACAAAGTAATATCTCATTTCATAAGGAGCAGGTCTAAATGGCCCGTAATCATAAATCCCATAAATAATAATTACGACTAACAATTAATAGACAAATAATAATATGCAGGATATCTATCACCCCTACTGGGGCGTGGATGGTGGTGTTGGGGGTGCTTTGGGGGGGGGGGGGGGGGGGGGGGTCGGAGATGTGTTAAATGTAAACCCAAACTCTGACTTTACTGGGCCCCAGGACAAAGAAGTTTGAGAAAGGCTGTCCATAGTATACACATGTTTAAGAAGACACATCTCTTAGGAGTCTGTGTCTCTGTGTGTAGGGGAGCAGACATTGTGTGTGTTGGGACAGCCTTTCTATCCATTCGGGGGATGGTCTACACAAGGTTTACACAGGTCCATACAGGGTCAGGACTTTGAAGAAGGCCCTGTCAACCCTGGCTGATTCTAGCCACCCTCTCTCTGTCCAAGATGTCTTTGTTGCTTCCATCAGGCCGCTGATAGAATCTGCCAAGATGCAGGACCAATGGTCTTTCAAACTCATTTGTCCCTGCTGTCGTTGGCCTTTACAATACTTCAATGTGATTTTTTTACTCTGTAAAATGTTGTCTATTTATTATTGTCTGTTACATGTGGTTACTGCCGGCAGTAAATCCAATTGCCCCTCGGGGGTAATACAGATGACTTGAACGCGAGTGCCCTCCCCTGTGCTGTCCTGTAGATCCTGTTATATATTCTACAGGGGCACGAGAGGGTCATATGTAAACATCTGCATCATGGCATAACTGCATCTGAGACTTGCACGGCTTAGTGCAGATTAGTAATATTTCCAATATCTAAAGGAGGGCGGAGGAAACAGACAGAGCGAAAGAGAGGGGGGGGGGGGTGGGGGAGTAGGGGAAAGAGCAGTCCATGAACCAGAGGCAAAACTAATTCAACACAAGCAAACACGATTCAGAGACCTACTTGATCTGACAGAACCATTTTATTCAAGTGGGCAGGCAATAATGAAAGCATTGGAGGGTTCCCTTGTGAGAGGGGCACGCCTGTGTGTGTGTGTGTGTGTTTTGACTGGATGAAAGAGAGAGAGAGAGAGAGAGAGAGAGAGAGAGAGAGAGAGAGAGAGAGAGAGAGAGAGAGAGAGAGAGAGAGAGAGAGAGAGAGAGCGACAAAGAGAGAGAGAAAGAGACAGAGAGAGACAGAGAGAGGGAGAATAAGCAGCATGCATTATGTATGTGTGTTCACATGTATTTGTCGGGGGTGACTAGATCATCCGGTAATTGCGGGCCCCGCGGACTCGACCAGGGAGCCGGTCCTGTCGGCAGACATGAGAGCGTGCTAAAGGAGGGACGTCCACTCAATCTCCTTTGTCTTGAAACGGAGCCCTGACACACACACACACACACACAGTCCACCGTGATATCAGGAGGCTTAGGCCATGGTGAGGCTGCAGCGACAGCGTGGAGTACTCCTATAGGATACATCTCCTCTGTTGCTATTCCGCAGCACAGACACACACACACACCACAACACATCCACTGACATTGCCTTACAGCTTCACGTGTCTGTATATGTATGGTGTGTGTGTGTGTGTGTGTGTGTGTGTGAGCGTGCCCTGCCATGCCTATCCGAGTGTATGAGTGACAGCTCCCCCTGTGTGTTGCCTAGGGCAGAATGAATGGGAGCCCTTTGACCCCGTTGGTCCCACCTAATCCATTCTCATCAGGGAGACTCGTGTTGACCACAACTGCTCCATCACATCAGGAGCACAGGTACACCTAGGTGTGTGTGTGTGTGTGTGTGTGTGTGTGTGTGTGTGTGTGTGTGTAGAGGACGAGGGGAGTCGGAAGGGAAAGGAAACGGTGGAGTGAAATAGCGCAAGGGAGACAAAGGATGGGAAATGCGGGGGAGGGAGGGAGGGAGGGAGGGAGGGAGAGGGGTGGAGGAGCGTCATGCTGGTAGTGTGATCTGAAAATCATTCCTGGTAGCACTCCGCACCAAACAAGTGGAAATGCAAATGTGTGATATGAGGGGGGGGGGTTACATGTGTGTCGGTGTGTGTGTGTGTGTGTGTGTGTGTCTGTGTGCCAGCACAAGGCCGCGTGGGCGGAAAGCAGGCAAACGCAAAGGGTCGGGACCATGTGCGATTGGTGTGTGCGCTCATGTGTGTGTGTGTGTGTGTGTGCGTGTGTGCGTGTGTGAGCACGGGGGAGTCCTGCGTGGGCGTGCAGGGCGTGGAGCCACGGCAGAGAATATATTTGGTTCGTGGAGTCAAAGAGCGGAGTGTGTTGGAGGAAGAGAGCAGTCAAGCCCCCCCGTCCTGTCACCCTGCACGGGGGGGCTGACTAGACACATAGGCGGCCCCGGGGGCTGATACCCGCCAAAGGAAATCCCTCCTAGAAATGTGTTGACACATCACCACACAGGGAAAAACCAACTACACAACTCACTGCCTTAAACAAGTAACTTTCATCAATATTTAAATGTGAACGTCGGCAAATGCACCGAGATCTTCCGCCTCCATGAAAGCACTAGAAGGAAGGAACTAGCACTGGCAGGCTAGACTAGATGAATCTGTAGAAGGAACACGCACTGGCAGGCTAGAGTAGACGAATCTGTAGAAGGGGCTAGCACTGGCAGGCTGGACTAGACGTATCTGTAGAACAATCACTGGCAGGCTAGACTAGACGTATCTGTAGAAGGAACACGCACTGGCAGGCTAGACTAGACGAATCTGTAGAAGAAACTAGCACTGGCAGGCTAGACTAGACGAATCTGTAGAAGGAACACGCACAACCACGTGGTGTCTCTCCCTGGGCTGAACCATGCAATGCCATGTCTGTCTGTCTGCCTGTCTGCCTGCCTGCCTGCCTGTCTGTCTGTCTGTCTGTCTGCCTGCCTGCCTGCCTGCCTGCCTGCCTGCCTGCCTGCCTGCCTGCCTGCCTGCCTGCCTGCCTGCCTGCCTGCCTGCCTGTCTGTCTGTCTGTCAGTCTGTCTGTGGCACTGTGATAATTGCTCCGCTGGCCTGAGGTGACTGGTCCTGCTTTGAAACACCCTCTCACACTGTCCCTGCACGACCTCACTGTGTGAGCGACTCATTAGATTACTGTAATCAGGATTATGATGGCGTTACGGCAGCGATCCTTTGGTGCGTGAGTGTGTGTGTGAGTGTGTGTGCGTGGGTACCTTCTCCAGATGAGCAGGCCCACTCCCATAGAGAGCAGCATGATGAGGGCTGCCGCTGACACCACCACGATGATCACCACTGGGTTCTGCTCGCTGGACGCCAGCGCCACTGTGGACGGAACACACACACACACACACACGCACACACACATACACAAACACCTATTAGGCTCGGTCTCTCGTGCACGCACACACACACACACACACACACACACACACAGCCATCAGCCATTAGGCATGCTCGTGCGCACACACCCGCATGCACGCACGCGCACACACACACACACACA
Organism: Galaxias olidus; assembly: GCA_026901105.3. Lineage (NCBI taxonomy): Eukaryota > Metazoa > Chordata > Actinopteri > Galaxiiformes > Galaxiidae > Galaxias > Galaxias olidus. Next base: position 39,458 of record JAPMUY010009707.1, read on the forward strand.
CACACACACACACACACACACACACACACACACACACACACACACACACACACACACACACACACACACACACACACCTATTAGGCACGCTCGTGGACACACACACACACAAACACACACAGGCGCACACCTAGCACAGAACAAACATATAAAAAGACTCTAACAAGCCCATCACATCCTGAAGCAGTGTAAGTGCACACACACACACACACACACACACACACACACACACACACACACACACACACACACACACACACACACACACACACACACACACACCCCAAACCAGTGTGGCTGGAAGGGAGGAAGCCTATCAACATGCACAAAGAGGAGCCATTTCACAGCTCAGTGGCAAAAACCTGGATCTCACACATATATTCTCTCCTTTTCTCTCTCTCTCTCCTCACTCTATCCAGCAAACAGGAGGCCTCATTGTGTGGGCTGGCCAGACGCCCACACAAACCTCCCCCCCATCCCAAGCTGGCCTCGCAGCATTGGAGAGAGGGAGCGAGGAGAGAGAGAGAGAAAAACGGGAGGAGG
>JAPMUY010009707.1:45000-47500 GCA_026901105.3 Galaxias olidus
AGAGAAGAAGATGAAGACAGAGGAGGCAGAGAGCCGGAACGATTGAACCAAAAAAGGGTGACGGAAGGAGAGAGAGAGAGAGGGAGAGAGAGAGAGAGAGAGAGAGAGAGAGGGAGACAGAGAGAGAGAGAGAGAGAGCGCAGTATCACTATCAGTCCCACAACTAAGAGCCCACTGTCAACTTGCTTTCTGCTTTACATCTGCAGGCCATTGTTTGCTATTCCGTCTTTCTCATGCCGTTGAATAATGCATGCTGGACTGCCTTACCCACACACACACACACATACACACACATACACACACATACACACACATACACACACAAACTCCAGCCACAGCTTAAACTGACAGAGACGAGGGAGCACACACACATTGTTACAGTAAGTCCTAATGACCGTTATTGACACAAACACAATGGCCATGGCTGAACGAACACGGTGGAGAATGTTAGTGTGGCGTCACTATGGTTACTGCTGTACTTTAATGAGGAGAGAGTTGGTAACTTTGCTACTACTGCACAACCAGAACAAAGGTTTCAATCAGAATCAATATCACTCTCACAGACACATTCTCTTCACTGCATAATCTCTCACAAAGCACACCATGTACAGCCCACAAAACACACCACCACCCCCACACACACACACACACACACACACACACACACACACATGTTTTCATTCCAACTGAGAACCAGCAACCTTTTTGACCCTGTAAGAGAGGCAAATAGATTGGCAAGTATTGTCTGAATGGAGACACACACACACACACACACACACACACACACAAGCACACAGAATAACATCCTAATTTCAGAGCATAGCAATCTAGGTCAGTAGCAATCCAGTGCATCAAGCCCGTGGCTTTGTTTCTGAGCCCGTAGGCTTTGTCCGTACACAACGCAGCAGACGACAGCCACAGCGACGAAACCCCCCAAAAAAGAAGCCTCCACCTCCTACGAAGGTTGTCGGTTTTACTTTGGCACAAAATGGACGTCGACTGCCCGCGCAGTCCAATCAAAACCTCCGGCCAAACTCGTGTGGACCGCTGAAGGAGGAGATGGGTCATTTGTTGCAGGGGCACGCCACGGATGTGCATGGGTGCTGGGCTCCGCTGCCAGGTGTCTAGGCAGGCGCAGGAGAACGGACTCCTCGCACGCAGCCGGAGAGCGCCGCTCCATCTCCCTATCAGGAGGGGGACAGGAGGGGGGGATCACAAACATCTCCCTTACTCTACCACTCTCTCTTTTCTCACTCTCTATCTCTCTCTCTCTCTCTCTCTCTCTCTCTCTATTCTCACTCTCTATCTCTCTTCCCATCTCTCTCTCCCTCTCTCACTATCTCTCTCGCTTACTCTCTCCATGTTTCTCTCTCTCTTACTCTTTCACTCTATCTTTCTCCCTCTTGCCCTTACTCTCTCTCTTTCTCTCTCTATCTCTATCTCTCTCTCTTTCTCTCTCTCTCGCCACGTCCCTCTCCCTCTCTCTCTCTCCACGTCCCTCTCTCTCTCTCTCTCTCTCTCTCTCTCTCTCTCTCTCTCTCTCTCTCTCTCTCTCTCTCTCTCTCTCTCTCTCTCTCTCTCTCTCTCTCTCTCTCTCTCTCTCTCTCTCTCTCTCTCTCTCTCTCTCTCTCTCTCTCTCTCTCCGTCTCTCCGTCTTTCTTCTCTCTGGGGAACCCATTCTTCCCTGAAGGCCTGTTTATTCCTTGGCTACAAAAACATCCATCTTGTCAGGAAGGGGGAATTCTTTGTTCTTCATTCTTGTCTCAGTGAGCATGTGTGTGTGTGTGGGTGTGTGGGTGTGTGGGTGTGTGTGTGTGTGTGTGTGTATGCCACTATAAATGAGTGATTGAGAGCTCATGCTATCAAGTCTGGCACATATTCAAAGGGTTAACCTGCTGTATGAAGAGAACCATTCTGTTGAGATGTATTTTATCTGGGATTAAATGGCCAGCTTTGTGCGTTTAGGCCTTTGTGCGTAACTGTCAATAATATACTCTCATAGCCCTATAGCCCTCTCTCTCTCTCTCTCTCTCTCTCTCTCTCTCTCTCTCTCTCTCTCTCTCTCTCTCTCTCTCTCTCTCTCTCTCTCTCTCTCTCTCTCTCTCTCTCTCTCTCTCTCTCTCTCTCTCTCTCTCTCTCTCTCTCTCTCTCTCTCTCTCTCTCTCTCTCACACACACACACAGATTTTTATTTTAAAGATTTAGAACCGTTATTTAACCAGGTAAGTCCAACTGAGCACGAGTGCTCTTTTGCAGTGGTGACCCGGCCTCGTAGGGGGACATTGACCAGCTCCAGTTCCATGCCAGTGCCTCGGTCAGGACACTGACGGGAGGATTAGCCCTAGCATGTCTTTATGGCTTAAATCAACCTTCACTATTCCAGTCACGACCTCACTTCCGCCATAAAATGCTCCCTTGCATTGGACTGTGAAGCTGGACTCCGTATGTGTCACGAGTGTGTGATTGTGTGTGTGTGTGTGTGTGTGTAGCGGTGGCTGTGT
>JAPMUY010009707.1:72500-77500 GCA_026901105.3 Galaxias olidus
AGGTTCTAAATGAGCGCGTGCGTACGGCGGAGGGGACTAATCTGGGCCTCTTAGCGGAACATTAGCCTCTAGACGGCCCGGCATTACAGGGAGAGCCTCCTCTGGAGCACTGCTGTAAGTGACTCAAGCACCTTACTGAAGCAGGCAGACAGACGGACGGACGGACGGACGGACAGACCCACAGACAGACAGACAGACAGACAGACAGACCCACAGACAGACGGTGTGTGACATTGGGAGCTGTAGTCACAGGACAGAGCAGAACAGACTGCGCCTCCTGTCGCTGTGGCACCCGGTCTGGAGCAGCCTCCTGTTGACAGCAGTCTAGGTACAGACAGACAGACAGACAGACGCTAGCGACCCAAACAGAGCCGGTGACTCAGACATGTCCACACACACACACACACACACACACACACACTGGTCTACCACTCCAAGGACAACACGAGGGTAGGGGGTGGGGGGACTTATGTTCTCAGCACACAGGAGCAGCTGACGCTTGTCCAGAGAGACGAGCACGTAAAAACAGCGGGCCCTGCTTCAAACCGGCCCCGTTTGAAAACAGGCCGTCTTAAGACAGCGGCCGTCCGGAGGAAGGGAGCCGGCCCCCGTCACTGTGTGGGAGTGCTCACCGATCGATTCCTCCTCGCCCGCAGCCATCTCTCTCTCTCTCTCTCTCCCTCTCTCTTCCCCCTTCACCTCTCCCTTTCTTTCGCACTCCCCCGCTCCTGGCTGACACTCGCTCCACTGCCGCCAGGCGCTGGGAAGCGGGGAGCGAGAGAGCGGGAGCGGAAGGCTGCTCATGAGGAGGAGGAGGAGGACGAGGAGGAGGAGGAACAGGGCACTTCATCAAAAGCCGTCCGCGGGAACGTCCACGCCGAGAGCTCCGCTGTGGAGGAGACGCGGTCCGGGGCCGACCCCACACACACACACACACACGCTCAGAGGGAGACGCTCAGCTACGGAGGCGCCCTGCGGTTCACCCAGACCTCAGAGAGGAGCCTCAGGGAAACACTGAGGCTAAGCTGTCTGGGTGGAGCCAAGCCCTCCTCCTTCACACACAGTCGGCTAGCTAGCTTGTCGGCGTAGCGAAGCGGTGGTGGTGGTGGGGGTGGGGTGAGGTGAACTCTGACCTTTTCATTCCGTGTTTCTAACTTTTTCCTTTTCTTTATTTTTTTTATCATTCTAATGTTTCTGCGTGAAGGGTGAGCCGTTATGAGGGGTGAGTTTCATTATCGACCGCATGCACTCCCACGCACGGCAGAACTGCACGCTCGTACAGACAGTGCAGAATGTTATTCTTCCAAGACTAAGAAGTATCCATCCAAATCCCCCACCAAGAAAAAAAGCAGGATCACTTTCAGAACATCTGCACCTCCTAATCAGTTAATCAGTGCTGGTGCCAAATGTCCCCAGCTAGCCAATCACGAGCTCAGGTCAGGACTGGACCACACGCATGACTGAGCCCGAGATAAAGCTTCTGCAGCTGGAGGAGCTGTCTCTGCCTGCCTGCCTGCCTGCCTGCCTGCCTGCCTGCCTGCCTGCCTGCCTGCCTGCCTGCCTGCCTGCCTGCCTGCCTGTCCTGTCTGTCTGTCTGTCTGTCTGTCTGTCTGTCTGTCTGTCTGTCTGTCTGTCTGTCTGTCTGTCTGTGTCTCTGTCTCTGCCCTCTCTCTCTCTCTCTCTCTCTCTCTCTCTCTCTCTCTCTCTCTCTCTCTCTCTCTCTCTCTCTCTCTCTCTCTCTCTCTCTCTCTCTCTCTCTCTCTCTCTCTCTCTCTCTCTCTGTCTGTCTCTCTCTCTCTCTCTCTCTCTCTCTCTCTCTCTCTCTCTCTCTCTCTCTCTCTCTCTCTCTCTCTCTCTCTCTCTCTCTCTCTCTCTCTCTCTCTCTCTCTCTCTCTCTCTCTCTCTCTCTCTCTCTCTCTCTCTCTCTCTCTCTCTCTCTCTCTCTCTCTCTCTCTCTCTCTCTCTCTCTCTTGTTTAGGTGCAGCAGTAGGTGAGGGGAGGCTGTGTGTTTGTTTAGGTGCAGCAGTAGGTGAGGGGAGGCTGTGTGTTTGTTTAGGTGCAGCAGTAGGTGAGGGGAGGCTGTGTGTTTGTTTAGGTGCAGCAGTAGGTGAGGGGAGGCTGTGTGTTTGTTTAGGTGCAGCAGTAGGTGAGGGGAGGCTGTGTGTGTGTTTAGGTGCAGCAGGAGCTGTGTGTGTGTTTAGGTGCAGCAGTAGGTGAGGGGAGGCTGTGTGTGTTTAGGTGCAGCAGTAGGTGAGGGGAGGCTGTGTGTTTGTTTAGCTGCAGCAGTAGGTGAAGGGAGGCTGTGTGTTTGTTTAGGTGCAGCAGGAGGTGAAGGGAGGCTGTGTGTTTGTTTAGGTGCAGCAGTAGGTGAGGGGAGGCTGTGTGTTCGTTTAGGTGCAGCAGGAGGTGAGGGGAGGCTGTGTGTTTAGGTGCAGCAGTAGGTGAGGGGAGGCTGTGTGTTTGTTTAGGTGCAGCAGGAGGTGAGGGGAGGCTGTGTGTTTGTTTAGGTGCAGCAGTAGGTGAGGGGAGGCTGTGTGTTTAGGTGCAGCAGTAGGTGAGGGGAGGCTGTGTGTTTAAGTGCAGCAGTAGGTGAGGGGAGGCTGTGTGTTTGTTTAGGTGCAGCAGGAGGTGAGGGGAGGCTGTGTGTTTGTTTAGGTGCAGCAGGAGGTGAGGGGAGGCTGTGTGTTTGTTTAGGTGCAGCAGTAGGTGAGGGGAGGCTGTGTGTTTGTTCCATAGTGTAGTGGGATGAAGTCAGCAGTGGACGGGCACAAAGCACTGAAGCACCTCATAATATCCCTCATCACGGAACTACTTTCTAGTCAACCAAAACAGAGAGACACAAACTAGACCCGCAGACACCCCCATCACACGCGGCGGTCACTTAAACACCCCCCATCCCACGACCCCACCCCTTGCCTCCCTCTCTCTCTCTCTCTCTCTCCGTCTCTCTCTCACACGCTCACACGTGTACACAGAGCGGTAGAGACTATGATTGTTATTTTCCCGCGGCCAAGAGAGGTCACAGCAGATGCTTCCTGTAGACAGCCGGGTGATATGAAAAACACCCTATCATTTGCACTTCACCAATGTTTCCTCCGCCTGCTCCTCTTCCTCCACCACCTCCTCCTCCTCTTCACCTTCACCTCACACTCTTTAGGGAGGAGACGGCATCAATCAGATCAATCACACACACAAAGAAAGGGAGAGTGAGAAAGAGAGAGAGAGAGTGTCTGTGTGGGACAATGTTATCAAAGATTGAAGGTTGCTGGCTCGTATGTGTGTTGAATGTTTGTGTGTGTGTGTGTCTGTGTGTGTGCATGTGTGTGCGTGTGTGTGTGTGTGTGTGTCTGTGTGTGTGCGTGTGTGTGCGTGTGTGTGTGTGTGTGTGTTAGTGTGCACCAGACGACAGTATAAGCGAGAGAGCAAAAAGAAAGAATGAGAGAGAGAGACGGGGGCCTAGTCAAATCAGACCAGCCCACCAACAGATCTATAGTGCTTTATCTTCACACACACACACACACACACACACACACACACACACACACACACACACACACACACACACACACACACACACACACACACACACACACACACACACACACACACTGAGAGATAAACACTCGTTTTGGAAACTCTAATAAGACAGGTTGCAGTGGAATTGCAGGGGTTTCAGTAAATCCCACTGCAGCGCCTCAGTTTGTTGTTGTGTTGCTGGCTGTTGTAGTACATGATGTGCTTGTAGCCTGTTTCAGTAGCTGTCTGCTGGTAGAGCTGTCTGCTGGTAGAGCTGTCTGCTGGTAGAGCTGTCTGCTGGTAGAGCTGTCTGCTGGTAGAGCTGTCTGCTGGTAGAGCTGTCTGCTGGTAGAGCTGTCTGCTGGTAGAGCTGTCTGCTGGTATAAATGTCTGCTGGTAGAGCTGTCTGCTGGTAGAGCTGTCTGCTGGTATAAATGTCTGCTGGTAGAGCTGTCTGCTGGTAGAGCTGTCTGCTGGTAGAGCTGTCTGCTGGTAGAGCTGTCTGCTGGTAGAGCTGTCTGCTGGTAGAGCTGGTATAAATGTCTGCTGGTAGAGCTGTCTGCTGGTAGAGCTGTCTGCTGGTAGAGCTGTCTGCTGGTATAAATGTCTGCTGGTAGAGCTGTCTGCTGGTAGAGCTGTCTGCTGGTAGAGCTGTCTGCTGGTATAAATGTCTGCTGGTAGAGCTGTCTGCTGGTAGAGCTGTCTGCTGGTATAGCTGTCTGCTGGTAGAGCTTTCTGCTGGTAGAGCTGTCTGCTGGTAGAGCTGTCTGCTGGTAGAGCTGTCTGCTGGTAGAGCTGTCTGCTGGTATAAATGTCTGCTGGTATAGCTGTCTGCTGGCATAAATGTCTGCTGGTATAAATGTCTGCTGGTAGAGATGTCTGCTGGTACAAATGTCTGCTGGTATAAATGTCTGCTGGTATAAATGTCTGCTAGTATAAATGTCTGCTGGTATAGCTTTCTGCTGGTAGAGCTGTCTGCTGGTACAGCCATCTGCTGGTACAGTTGTCTGCTGGTATAAATGCCTGCTGGTATAAATGTATGCTGGTATAAATGTCTGCTGGTATAGCTGTCTGCTGGTAGAGCTGTCTACTGGTACAAATGTCTGCTGGTATAAATGTCTGCTGGTGTAGCTGTCTGCTGGTATAAATGTCTGCTGGTATAGCTGTCTACTGGTATAAATGTCTGCTGGTATAAATGTCTGCTGCTATAGCTGTCTGCTGGTGTAGCTTTCTGCTGGTATAGCTGTCTGCTGGTATAAATGTCTGCTGGTATAAATGTCTGCTAGTAAAAATGTCTGCTGGTATAGCAGGAGAAACAATTGCTTGGTTAGACACACTGTCACTGTCAAAGGAACTTAGCTTAGCGGATTGGGTTAGGGTTAGGTTAGTGTGTGTGTGTGTGTGTGTGTGTGTGTGTTGTGGAGAGTGAAGACAGAAGGGGGTGAAGGGTACACTAGGTGGGCAGGGAGAGATGGGGGAGAACA
>JAPMUY010009708.1:0-5000 GCA_026901105.3 Galaxias olidus
CCTGGAATGGGCTGGACTTCCCGGGGATGAAAATAACGTCTGTTTTGTCAGGGTTGAGCTTCAGGTGGTGAGCTACCATCCACGCGGAGATATCAGCTAGGCATGCCGATATGCGTTGCAACACCTGAGTTTCAGAGGGAGGGAAGGAGAACATTAGTTGAGTGTCATCCGCGTAGCAGTGATAGTAGGACAGGCCATGCGAATGTATGACTGAGCCCAGTGACTTTGTATAGAGAGAAAAAGAGAGGGCCCAGGACTGAGCCCTTAGGGACCCTAGTCGAGATGCTGCACGGTTTTGAGACTAACCCTCTCCAGGCTATCTGATATGATCGGCCCGTCAGGTAGGGTGCAAGCATGGAGAGTGCATACCCCGAAATGCCCAGGTCTTTAAGGGTTGAAGGAGAATCTGGTGGTTCACGGTGTCAAAAGCAGCAGAGAGGTCCAGGAGAAGGAGATCAGAGGAAAGGGAGTCTGCTCTCGCTGTGTGGAGCGCCCCGTAACCGCCGAGACGGGTGTCTGAGTCGGTAGTAGAGCCTGGTTAGTAAGATCAAGCTGATTGCCAGCTTTTGTGAGTTGGAGGGATGGGGAGGGTGTTAAGGAAAAAGGAGTTAAAAGCGAGAAAGCCAGTGGATGCAAACTTGTCTGCAGAGATGTTGAAGTCACCAAGGAGAATCAGCGACTGGTCGTCTACGGGGAAGTGAGACGAGTATTGAGTTCCTCCGGGAAGATGCCAAGAGTGATGAGGCTAGGTGGGTGGTAGGTAACTCCCAATGTGAATGTGAAAAAAGGTATGTGGCGACTAGTGACAGCATGGAATTTGATTGTGGTGGCAGAGAATTGTGGCAATGGATAGTGTGGTATATGTGAGAGATAGGAGGCTGGTTCCTCCCACCCGTCCGAAAGGAGTAGGCTGGGGGCCACCAGGTGGCAGTGTCCTGAGGGGTGATCCAAGTCTCTGTGAGTGCAAGGAAGTGCAGAGAGAGCGTGGTGGCACGGGCTGAGATGAAGTCCGGCTTTCACCGCCGACTGGCAGTTCCAGAGCCCCTCTGACAATGTGCTCGTTGACAGGGGAGAGGCGAGAGTGGAGCAGGTCAGAATGGTTTTGGCCACTAGGTGGCTTCCACCATCTCCTTCGTGCCTCAGGGGGAGAGGAGATGACAAAAATAGGGGAGATAGGATTGGGACACATGGAAAGCAGGAGTAAGTCAGCAGACAATGCAACAAGCTGAATTATAAACGAGAGAATTAGATACTTAGCTGATCTATAAGGTCCAGATGACCCTCTCAAACAAAGACTGCGCCTTTGTCTTAGTTTGCCTGAGTCTTTGTTTGCCGACCCTACCTCCTGGAGGATATCATTAAACCAAATGCTCACGAGAGAAAGTGCGCTATACAGGAGGGCCCTTGGCCCTTTATTCAGCTTTTAAAAAAATCTAGGGACGCCCGCCTATCCCCAACCAATCAGGAGAGTTTTTGCAAGGAGTAAGGGCTATCTGCCTGTCAATCACCTTGCGTGCACACTCCTAGGTAAAATGCATACAGCGTCACCTTCCAAACAAGCTTGTTGTTACAATTCGTGTCGCAGACGAAAGTAGCTGAAGTCGTTGTATACAGTTGCAAAAGACTTGGCTTGTCATATCGCCAAGTGCGGTTTTAGAACGTTAGGAAGTATCGCACCAGATTTATGTCAAAAAGGCATTATTCGTTTTCATGCATATGTTGGATATTCTCTGCAACGTATAGTAGCTATGGTGCCAATCCCAGCTAAATAAAAACGATTGTCATGCACTAGCTCATACTAATTGGGGAATACAATTACGTAATGGTTTTTGTTAACGTTAGCTCACTGTATGACGTTACTAGGGAAACTGTAATTTGTGTCTGTGCTCGTTGCTTTGGTGTGAACCACTCAGTTTGAGCGTTTACGATCAGATGTTTTGGATTCTTTTTGTTTATCACTTGATCAGACATGGCTTTATGCGTTGTTGGTGAGAACCAAAAATATGCACAACATACACATGATTCATGAAACTGCCTTGCTCAGGCTCATGATGTCAACTCAGCGTGCACGGGCATGTGTGGGATGGGCCATTGAGAGGGATAGGAGGGACCAAAGACTCCAGGAGGTTGGCCTTTTGAGTGTTGTGATTCAAATTCTTGAAATTTTTTACCCAATTCTCTAGAACTACATAATGCACATTTTATAAACAAGATATTTCATATTACTTCCATTCCCCACAAATCCATTCTTCTAGTTTTTCTCTTATCTACACGTTCCCAGTTAGTCAATTACCAATTGTTTTTCTGTGTTAAGTCCAAAAACTCCTCTTCCGTGCTGCACAAAGAACGAAGTTAGGTTGAGAGCAGATAGGTCATTAGGGTTATAAAGTGAGCACTTTCCATCTCTAAGTTTTGCAGAAGTAAACCCAGGGCATCTCCAAAAGGCTTGGTTGTTAACTCTTACATAAAGCCAACGTTTATGTAATATTTTACCTATGCTAATACTGCTTTTTCTCAACTTTGCCTTTTAATAGTTTTTCACACATTTCCTGAATCAGAAATCGGTAGCTGGTGTTGGCATCCAGACAAAGTAATGTCATAGTGCTACTAATAATGTAACCAATACGTGTGCACACACCATTGTGATTTTTTTCAGATTTCACATATTACGAGAGGAACATTGCCTGGTATTGTTTTACAAAGGCAATTACCTTTTATTTTCACAAAACTGCTTAATGCCAAAGGTTCAACATACTGGCCCTAAATGAATCAATTAGCTTTTTTCACACCACGCACATGTAATAAGATTTGAGTTCTTGAGACAGGGATCTGGAACATTAGTTAGGCCCCTGGGTATACAAGTTAAACCTTTATATATATATATGGGGTCAATATTGTAGCAAAACTATTTGCAAACGCGTGTGGAGAGTTGTGTATCTGTATCTCAATCCGTGCGTGCGTAATCAGGTTTGTAAGTGTATAAAAAATAACCGTCTGTATTCAGATTTGCAAGTGTATTTAGAGTTGTATATGTGTAGACAAATCTGTGAATGCGTGCATAGATCTGTAAATGTGTAGACAAATCTGTAAATACATATGTGGATATTAATGGCTAAAAGTAAGTATTTTGCTGCAAGAGCTGAAAATACAGACAAGGATAAATTACAACTCACGCGGGCCTCTCACTTGGATGTGTATTTACACGTGACTTTTGCTACACTTCTGCCATTGCAGAGATCTGCATTCTCGAGATCTGTGCGTGTGTAGCAATTTGTGTCGAGATTCGTCTGTGTGATAGAGATCCGTCCGTGTGGCGATTCGTCTGTGTGTCTCAGTAGAAATTTCTGTGACTCCCAAAGTGCACGTCGACATGTAACATCCAATCAACGAGTTTATAATAATGTCACATGAGCCGGTAAATATGCTTTGAACTAGGCTACATCTTAAACTAGGCTATAGAATATAGGCTACGTTAGTCGTTACATTTGCCGAGGCTGCAATTTAATGGTATCTGGTGTTGCTGTTTCGCTCCCAAGTTATTTTCTCTTAGATATTCTCACTAATTCCATTAGTAATGGGTATTCAGTTAGTTTACTTTCTCAAACACAACTTTCAAATGATTTATTGCATTCATATGGAAGCCCTAAACTGCCATACATTCATATGCAATATGCAATATCAATTAATCCATTGCTTACACTGGGTGCTACTAATAACGATTGCTCACTCGGTGCTACAATACAGCCTAACGTGACCGCGATTGATTGACCGGCCCATTTTAGCCGCCAGAATTTAAACTTTGATTGGATGTAAGTGTGTCCAAGAGCACAGCCATATAAGAAAGGCAAATAAAGGTTTACGCCGGGCAGTTTCACAACCAGACCAAAATGCGAACAAACCCCCATAAATATCCGTCCATAGACGTTGACGAACTGAATAAAATTATTATTTAGCTTAAGAGATGGTTTTGGGAAGTTACATTTAAACGTCACATTAAGATATCATGGCATATGCTGCACTAGGCCTACTGATTATACAATGTCATTATTTGCACTATAGGCTACTTATGCATTATCAAAAGCTGCTGCAGTCTAGTTACTATAGACTACTTCACTATTGGTTTTACTGTAGACCATGCAGTGCGAGGTTAGGCCCTATCGCTCCTAAGGCTTACAGTAGAATCATAAGTACTTCTGATGAAAAATACATTTTGTTTGAACCAAAATGTGTTTATTAAAATAACGTTTGCCATGCCAATATAAAATGGCCAGTTGTGCCCCGCACAACTCTTCTTCAATTTCTCTTGCTCACTTATTAAAAAGCAAGGAAAGTTGGATAGTTGGAGATTAAACGGTTTACACTTTCATTAGTAGCCCAAGCATAACGTTACCAGATTTAACTTAGCTAAATTTATACTGCGTTCGAGAGCAATATCTTAAAACGTTAACATCACTGGAAATATTGCTACAATATTGCAAAACAATCGACCATTAGCATATCGTTCAAGTTTCATACTTTTCTATTGCCTGGGGAAGAAGCTGAGACACACCTACGAACATTGACACACAGACGAATCGCCACACGGACGTATCTCTGTCATACAGAGCAGTAAGGTGGAAAGCTTGTCTCTGAGGACACAGACAAATTGATGATGGCACACACGCACAGATATCGAGAATGCAGATTTCTGCAACGGCAGAAGTGTAGCTTGGAGATGAGAAAAGTCACGTGTAAAAACACATTCTATTGGAGGAGAGAGGCCCACGTAGGAGTTGTAATTTATGCTTGTCTGTATTTTCAACTCCTTGCATCTGTTAGCAAAATACTCTAGACTTGATTTAGCCATTAGTATCCACGTATGTATTTACAGATTTGTTTAGACATTTAGGTTGAAGATTTATGCACGCATTCACAGATTTGTCTACATATCCATTACAACTCTCAATACACTTACAAATCTGAATACAGAGGGATATTTTTATACACTTACAAACCTGATT
>JAPMUY010009708.1:12500-15000 GCA_026901105.3 Galaxias olidus
CAGCATGCCCCATCATCTTGTTTTTCTTTCATTTCCTCCCCTTTTCTCTTCATTCCTTTGCCCTGTCTCAAACGCCTTACCTCCCACTCTCCCCCTCAAACTCCCCCTCCATCGCTTTGCCAGTGCCCTAGTCAACGATAGAGAATGAAAGAGAGAGAGAGAGAGAGAGAGAAAGAGAGAGAGAGAGAGAGAGAGAGAGAGAGAGAGAGAGAGAAAGAAAGCAAGAAAGAAAGAAAGAAAGAAAGAAAGAATGAAAGAACGAAAGAAAGAAAGAAAGAACTGGTGCTGTTTCCTACCTGATCCATTGTTGGATAACAACGTCATATCTTCAAAAGAACTACTGTTAAAATTCAGAAGAAGTAATTGTCTGAATGTTCGTTTTTCAGTGGACCTCTAGTATTACAGTCTGAAATTTAGCAGCGATTAGCTTCAGTGTATTCTATCAAAAAATTCAGTTAGCAGAGAAATAACACACACACACACACACACACACACGCACACACACACACACACACACACACACACACACACACACACACACACACACACACACACACACACACACACACACACACACGGCCCATTGAAATCTAAATGAATCCTTTTCTTCTCTTCCGCCACACTGTTGTCTTCCCTTCTTTTTCTCGCCCTCGTAGATTCCCTCTCAGAAAAAAATAACCTTAGCGCCTTGTCATCGCTGACCTTTTCCAAAGCGACCCCTCCACTAATTAAAGCCTAAATCTTGCAGATTTCTTTCTGTGACCCCCCCTCCCTGGTCCTCCCACTGCTTTGCCTGGCTCTGTTAATTTAAGTAGTCAGCTGGTTGTGACCTTCTCCATATGCGGATGAGCTCCAAATCCAACTGGTCAGAGTCACCGCCTCGCTCTGGGGACTGTCGTGTAAATCCTGATGGTTTTGTCCTTTGTGTGATCTACAGTGAGAGGGACAGAATACTCTGACCCTTCCTCTCTGTAAATAGTCTGAACAGTCATTCTGCTAAGAGGACGTGATCCAATAGTCTAACAGGCATTGTGTTACTGGGCTGAGATCCAATAGTCTAACAGTTATTACATTATGAGGCTGATATCCAATAGTATACCAGCCATTATGTTAGGAGGCTGAGATCCAGTGGTCTAACAGGCATTGTGTCATAGGGCTGAGATCCAATAGTCTAACAGTCATTGTGTTTTGGGGCTGAGATCCAATAGTCTAACAGTCATTCCATTATGAGGCTGATATCCAATAGTCTAACAGTCATTGTGTTATGGAGCTGAGATCCAATAGTCTAACAATCCTCTTTTCAAAGGCAGATAATAAATAGTCTACACACTCATTTTTTTTAAAGGATGTGATCCAGTAATCTAACGGTCTTTATGTTTTAGGGCTGAGATCCAAAAGTCTAACATGCCTCATGTTATAGGGCTGAAAGGGCTGTGATCCAATAGTCGAATAATACTTCCTTCCCACCTCGACTATTGCAGCAGACGCCTAGCAGGAAGGTCGCGTTGTTGTAGCTAGTCAAATAAGGGACTCACTCTTTTCAACCAAATTGTGATTCACCCTGTGTCTCAACATGCTCTGCGAGATTCCCCGGTGTGTGTGGAGGTGAGAGGGGGATAGGTGAAAGGTGACCAGTGGTCAAAGGTCTATTCTCGTGAGGTGAAAGATTATGAGCCCTTGTCCTCTGCTGGAACAGTTAACTAGCTCTCATTGGAACATCATTACACACTAATGAACTTGGCATGGCTCCTCTCCCAGGGGCGAGCGTGTGTGTATGAGCTGTGTGCAAGTGTTTGGGCTACGGCGATTAAATGTAAGTGATTTTGAGCATGTGTCTGTGTATGCCTGTGCAAGAAAATTGTGGCGGTGTGTGTGTTTGTGTGTGTGTGTGTGTGTGTGTGTGTGTGTGTGTGTGTGTGTGTGTTTTACTGCTGTGCATATACACATGTGAAAACTATGTGTGTGTGTGTGTGTGTGTGTGTGTGTGTGTGTGTGTGTGTGTGTGTATGTATGTGTGTAAGAGTGTTTGCTAGCTTCAGTGTGAAGAAATGATGGAGACTAATGCAATCCATTTCTTGAGATAATAATTCTCAGTTGGAGAAAAGGTAAACACATTAGCAAAATGAACTGCAACAGCAGGGGAATGCCACACTAAAAAAACACACACGACACACACACACACACACACACACACACACACACACACACACACACACACACACACACACACACACACACACACACACAGACACACACACACACACACACACACACACACACACACACACACACACACACACACACACACACACAAGCACTCAATGCATTGTGGTCGTTTCAAGTTGAGCCCATGGCAAGATCCATTGCGAGGTCTCAAATTAGAATGAAGTGAAAGGATGGAAATAGAAAAGTGTAACTAATGGACACTGGTGTCTAATAAAATGACCTGCTTTAATACGGACCCTATTAGACTTTCACATGTTTGACTGAAGGAAAGAGG
>JAPMUY010009708.1:17500-20000 GCA_026901105.3 Galaxias olidus
TCTCTCTCTCTCTCTCTCTCTCTCTCTCTCTCTCTCTCTCTCTCTCTCTGTTTCTCTTCCTTCCTTCCATTTTGGTTTGTTTATTATTTCTCTGCTTCTCGTCTGGGAATGTAGCAATCAGAGCCTCTTTTTTTCCCCTCGGCTGACTTAAACCGTTCCAGGTGTGAATTTACTCCGTCGAATAAAAGTGGAATTACGCTTTTTTTTTCTTTCTTCTTCTTCTGTTCTATTCTCCAGCTTCCTACTGTGCGTGAAGGCGGCGCGCTGAATCGCTCCCTCAGCTGCCTCATTCCTCTAATCATCCTCCTGCTCTAATTGATTAGCTCCTCCAGTCAGCTGGCTCCTCGGCAGATGTGTCCGCACAGCGAGGAAGAGGAGCGCTCCCCCCTTCGCAACCGGTACAGGAGGGGGAACGCATTCCGACAACGTTATGTCACCCATTATTCCCGTCAAGGCATTCAAGTGCACGCTCCGCCTTCAGCGCTAGCCGCGTGCTAAGTGGGTCGACGTGATTTCCCAAAAAAAGACCTCGGTTCAGTTTGTTTTTCCTTCCTTTTTTCTCTGTTACTTTGGCACAGCCAATGATGGTACACACACAAAGAACATGTAAGACACGCGGCGGGAACTGCATTTTACCAGACGGTGTGTTGTTCCCCTGCGGACGGCAGCTTGTATGTTTACATCAAGCCAAAATGAACATGAAGGACAGCTCGTGATACGGAGGATTGGGAAAGCTTTCCAATTCGTTTTTTTTTTACTCGCAAAAAAAGTGTGTACTGCATGAACCTGCTTGGTCTCTCCGTCTCTCTCCACTACTTTGTTCTCTCCCTCCCTCCTTCCCTCAATCCCTCCCTCCCTCCAGGACCTGGTTTCCATCCAAACCGCCCATCCATCCCTCCTTTCGTCCCCCATTCCTCCCTCCATCCCTCCTTGCCTCCCTCCCTTCACCCATCCAGCTCTTTCTCAGGAGGTAAAGTGGTGATGTCCGGAGGGTACCTGTTAATTACTGTCCCACCAGCCTCTAATGGTGCACTGAGCCAGAGAGGACTCTGGGAGAGGAGAGGATGAAGGAGGACAACGTGATGAGATATGACAGACAGAGAGAGAGAGAGAGAGAGAGAGAGACATAGAGAGAAAGAGGGAGAGATAGAGAGACAGAGAGAGAGGGAGAAAGAGAGAGAGAGAAAGAGAGAGATAGGGAAAGATAGAATGAGAGATATACAGACAGAGAAGGAGAGCTATTCAGTCAGAGTTACACAGAAACGGAGAGAGAGGATTTAAACTAAGAGTTGTTGAGGTTAACGGCCCATAAAATAGCCCCCCCCCCCCTCCCCCCCCCAAAAAAAAGACCTTCATTACTGGAGTCCCAGTAGATGGTTTTCCCAAAGGTGTCTCAAATGGCTGTGGACTGACGGTAACGGCCAGCGGCTCTGGTGGCCGCCCGCTTTGGCTGATTAACAGGTGCAGCACGAGAAGCGGCTCAAACCGGTTCCCCGGGGTCATAACCGCTGTATGAAAAGACAGCAGATTAATGTGTATGATGTATAGGACCATGCATCCAATAGGACCTGCACCCCCCCCCCCCCCACACACACACACACACTTCCCCCTCCCTGTTCCACCCGGGCATCCACACTGTAACTCATAAGCGTGACTGTGTGCAGCCATAGGTCTACCGTAGAGGACAGTGTTAGAGGGGTAGTCTGTCACCATTTTTAGCGTCCGGGCAGGAGTTTCCGTGACGATGGGGTTGGGCCTTTTTTTCTAAGGCTGTGATTGGCCCGTACAAATAAGAAGTGGTGCGTTCATTCAAGTGGTCAATTGTGTTTTCTTGGAATATACACGTAAAATGGAAAGTTTGTAAACAGTCAATCTCTCAGACAGTCTGCATGTAAATCAGTGTACGTCTAGTGCGCTTCTACCAATGAGGGTATACAACTCCATCCAGATTAAAACTGTTAAAAACAAGCATATGGCGCAAAGTCTTTTTCATTCGTTGATTTTCACATTTGTGCGTAGTCACAGATAATTTTCTCGACATCTGCGACGTACTTAGCAGGAGCGTTCTGTTTGAAATAAATGTTGTTTCTTTATATTACGTAACACTGCTGACACTTGGCGGAGGTTTGCACTGTCATTAGTTTCCGCACCGATCACACTTCTAAAACGGCACAAAAAAAGAGAGGGTGAGAGTCATCATGAAGTAGGTTTTCTTCCCCAACGTAGTGTGGGGCTGTGATCAAATCACACTCAGTCAAACCTGCCAAAGTAGTTTGTTCTGTTCTAGTCGTATATCTTATACAGTCTGTTAAAGCCGGGTGATAGTGGTCTATCAATAGAGTACAGATTTTACACCATGTTTAACCATAGATATAAGTCTATCAATATAGTAGTAGATAGTGGTCTATCTATATAGCAGTAGATATAGGTATATATATATATATAACAGTAGATAGTGGTCTATCTATATAACAGTGGATAGTGGTCTATCTACAAAACA
>JAPMUY010009708.1:27500-35000 GCA_026901105.3 Galaxias olidus
GTGGAAAATAAACACACACTAGAACAACCTGTGTGTCCCTGGTCTCTGTGTGTGTGTGTGTGTGTGTGTGTGTGTGTGTCCGTGTGTCCGTGTGTCCGTGTGTGTGTGTGTGTGTGTGTGTGTGTGTATGTGTGTGTGTGCGCGTGTGCGTGTGCGTGTGCGTGTGCGTGTGTGTGTGTGTGTGTGTGTGTGTGAGTGAGAGACAGCAGAGTACAGAGCACGCCAGCACAGAGGGAGACTCTGTCCTTGTTGGGACATGGTTCGGGAGGCAGTGAGAGGAGGCTGAAGGCTGTGCCTGTGAAGTCTCCCTGCTCAGGCTGAGATTCGCACCGTCAGCCGGGAGAGGCTCCCACGCAACGCAACAGAAAAGCAGAGAGAAACTCCATAGGTGGGAGAGAGGGGAGATCAAACACGCCTGGAAAAGAAAACGCAAAGCTAACAGAATCGCAACAATAACAAAAACAAAGACTTCATTAAAAATAATTTTTCTACCACAAAACCACAAACATAAAAATTACCCAAACATAAAGAAATATTCCCAAAGCAGAAAAAACAACAACTGGAAAAATCTGACTAGGTCCAGTATAGTTATTTTGTTATTGTATATTGTATGTTAACCATGTATTTATTTATGTAACAAAGTAGAAAGAACAGATAGAAAAAAATCTGCCTTGTCTGCTATCAACATATTTGTTTGTTTATCAATTTGTATTACCATGAAATGTGGAACTGTTTTATTATAAATATGATCTCCGACCTTGAAGCAGACACACATTCTTGTAGTTTTAATAACCGTGTACTCAGAGAGTAATAGTAATCAACAGGAAGTTGTTTCTCCTACACAGAAATGGCAGTGTGCCATCTTGAATTTGATGGCCTTCGTTTGAAATCAGTTCATCGTTTATGGTTTGTGTCTGCACTCTGTGTAGCAGTGCCTGTGGGAGGGAGACAGAAACTGTTAAACCTCCTCCTCTCTCTCTCTCTCTCTCTCTCGCTCTCTCTCTCTCTCGCTCTCCCTCTCTCTCGCTCTCCCTCTCTTTCACTCTCCCTCTCTTCAGTGTATCCCTTATCCTCTCTCCTCTCCTCCTTCTGCTCCCCCTATTTTTTCTCTCTCTTTTTCTTCATCTCTTCTCTAGCCTGGGGATGAGGTGGCACACGTGGACATATGACATCAGACCCCCTTGCCCCCCATCCGTCCGTCCGTCCGTCCCCCCCGTCCCCCCCGTCCGTTACCCTGTCCCAGAAGAGTATCCCACACCAGTCCCTTTTCTCTTCTTTTTTTCCCTTTAATTTATTCTCTCTCATCCCTTCCCTCCCCTTCTTTTCCATTGCAATCTGTTCCTTATACATTTCACACTCTCTCCAGCCTTCTCTTGCTCTTTCACTCTGTCCATCATTCTCTCTGTCTTTCCCACTCTCTCAATCCTTCTCTCTCGCTTTCTCTCACTCTCTCTCTCTCTCGTCTCTGTTATGTGCAGAAGAACGTGTGAGTGTACTTAAGACGAGTTATCATCCACTGAGCACACACACACAGGCACACACACACACACACACACCCACACATGTACACACACACACACACACACACACACACACACACAGACACAGTGTTCAGTGCTGTGCGTGTGTGTGTTCTCTCTTTCTGCCTGTTGACCGTTAGAGTTGTCAGGTGAGTGAAGGAAGCCTGTGAATAGTCCTTCTCCTCGACTATCTCCATTACATACACACATTCACCTCTCACCCCACAACCCATATACACACACACACACACACACGACACACACACGACACCTCATACACGCAGTCACGTAGAAAGACAAGAGACTGGCAGTCCGACATACCACACAGAGAGAAGGAGGGAGAGAAAGAAAGATAGAGAAATAGAGGAGGGGGAGAGAGAGAGAGAGAGAGAGAGAGAGAGAGACAGAAAGAGATAAGGAGGGAGAGAGAGAATAGAACGGAGAGTAAGACGGAGGGAGATAGAGAGAAAGAGAAGGAGGGAGACTCCGAGTCTGAAAGCTCAGGGATGGAAAAGTCTGAGTGGCGCTGAGCAGCCGCTCTGTGATTGGGCTATTATACTGTCAGAGTGCAGTGTGCTTTTGATGAATGGGACGCGGCCAGGATAGGGGGGGGGGGAGTGTGTGGGGGGAGAGGCAGGCGGTGGGGGGGGGCACATTCCCCACAGAGAGAGCCAATCTGGGGATGAAGGCCTTGGGCTATTGATCTGCCTGTGGAAGGCCATCACTCACTGATACACATCCTTCTTCCTGCCCCGCTCCACTTCTCTGCAGGCTCACCAGGCTGCCACCAGGGGGGGGGGGGGGGGTAGAGGGGTAAGGGGATATTAGAGATAGGGGGACACTTCCTCTCTGCTCTGTTCTCTCTCCTCTCCTCTCCTCTCCTCTCCTCTCCCCTCTCTCATGCCCCACAAATCTATGGGGATGAACCTATGGATAGTTTCTGTTTGTGTTTGTCTAGTCGTGATGAAGAGGGCTCGCGTACCTCAGTGACCTGTGGAGCTGCAGGCGAGCTGAAACTCCCGGCACGTTCCAGTAAACCCTATGGGTTTACGAGCGAGGGAGAGAGGTCTGACCCTGTACTGACACTTTGCTATGTCGTCGATTCCTCCCATAGCTTGCACTCCCACAGTTAGTGAAGTAGTCAAACGTCTCACCTCTTTACAGCCTTCACAGCCTGGCTCCATTTACAATGTTTTGGAAGAGACCTTTTCAAATGTTCTCCTTACTGTCACTGACATACGTTGCACTGCTACGGCGCCTCTCTCTTCTCCCTGTCCTCTTGGGTCTCTTGCCTTCGTTCTCATGAGGACAAGCCACTGCAATAGAACCACACGTGACTCATTACTATCCAAAAACAAACAACAAAAATACATGTTTGATGAGTCACACGAAAGATGTCCTTGAGCTAACGAAAAACAAAACCAAAAAAAGAACCAGAAGAAGTCCAGACGTCCTTCTCCCCAGCAACGTTTTCCAGCTCCTCCTGGGGGAGCCGAGGCGTTCCCTGGCCAGATGAGATATAGAATCTCTCCAGCGTGTTCTGGGTCTACACCGGTGTCTCTTACCAGTAGGGCATGTCCAGAAAACCTCCAAAGGAAGGCACCCAGGAGGCATCCTAATCCGATGTTCAAACCACCTCTGGCTCCTATCGACGTGAAGGAGCAGCGGCTCTACTCCGAGTTCCCTCGGGATGACTGAGCTCCTTACCCTATCCCTAAGGCTGAGCCCAGCCACCTTACAAAGGAAACACATTTCAGCCACTTGTATTTGTGACCTCGTTCTTTTGGTTACTATTCAAAGCTTATGACCGACCACAAGTGAAGGTTGGAACGTAGATCGACCGGTAAAACTTTCGGCTCAGCTCCTTCTTCACCAAGATGGTACGGTACAACACCCGCATTACTGCTGACGCAGCACCAATCCGGCTGTTAATCTCACGCTCCATTTTACCCTCACTCGTGAACAAGAACTCGAGCAACTCACTCCCAACCCGGAGAGAGCACTCCATCGTTTCCTGGCAGAGAACCATGGCCTTAGACTTGGAGGTGCTGACTCTCATCCCGACCGCTTCACACTCGGCAGCAAACCGCTCCAGTGCGTGCTGAAGGTCACGGTCTGAAGAAGCCAACAGAACCACACCATCTGCAAAGAGCAGAGCAGCGATTCTGAGGCCCCCAAACTGGACACACTCCTCCCCCCGGCTACGCCTTGAGATTATATCCATGAAAATCACGAACAGAACCGGTGACAAGAAGCAGCCTTGGTGGAGTCCAACACCCACTGAAAACTTGTCTGACTTTGTGCTGAGAATGCAGGCACAGCTCTCACTCTAGTTATATGAGGACCGGATGGCTCGTAGCAGCAGCCCCAGTACCCCATTCTCTCGCAGTACCCCCCACAGGACTCCCCGGGGGACACGGTTGTAGGCCTTCTCCAAGTCCACAAAACACATGTAGACCGGTTGGGTAGTGGGTTTCCCATTATAACACAAATACCTGGCTAGAATGTTTTTTTATTTTGGGTATTTTTTTTTAAACACAGTTTGATAATTAGTGTATTGCTCTGTCTTTTCTGGACCCCAACCCACAGAGGTCTTCAATGTTCTCTGTGAATAATATCAACAGCCTCACAACCGACTATGTATTCTGGTCCTTCCTGGGTCTGGAAGAGTCTGTGTTTAGGGGTTCCTCTCAGATACTAGGGGCTGGAAGCATGGAGAATAAGACAATACAATATGATAACACTTTGTGGCAGAGCACTGGTTATGGACTGGACTCTCCCACTAGGGCTGCTGGGAGGATTGAGCTTTGACCTCCGTGTCTAGCTGACTGTCTGCCTGACTGGCTGGCTGGCAGGATGAGAAGTTAAAAGTGAAATCAACAATATAATAATAAGAACAACAACACTTTAATAAGAACGACCCCCCAAAACAGGCGGAGGGGATTCTAAGGGCTCTTCTTGGGCTTCTTGTTTTTGGATTGGTTTCAGAGCAGAGAAAGATGTGACACAGCAGATCAAAGCACTGCAGGACTCATTTGCATAATTTCAGTCAAGAGCTCTTTATTTCCCTCTTTGTAGTGTTCATCGCTCTCTCTCTCTCTCTCTGTCTTTTCTAATCTCTCCCTTTCACACACACACACACACACACACACACACACACACACACACACACACACACACACACACACACACACACACACACACACACACACACATACACACACACACACACACACACACACACACAACCAGTTGTTGTGGCACCCACTCTCTCCCTCTCTATTTGCCTGTATAGAAATGGGTCTTGTTTCTAAATGGTTTGATTTGTGTATCTGGAGTGCTGGGTGGCCCTCTAGCAGAGTGAGGTGGTCCGGACAGGAGCCGGTAACACCGGGTCCCCGCCCTCAGCAGTCTGACAGTGTAACAAACCAAACGCACCCTGAGCCAAACCAGTTAGTCTCTGATTGCTCCTTGGAAGGACTAACAAAGAAGCAGTGACAGCAGCAGACGCTGCACTGGCCTTTATCAAAAATAGTCCCCGAAAACCATCAAGAAGAAAATCTGCTGTGTAAATCAAACACTTTTAAGAAAACGTAGACTCCGTCGCTGGAGATCTGATCAAACACACAAAAACCATTGGCAGTTGTTGAGCTGTTTCAACTTCCTCGGTTGCATATGAAAGCCAACCAGATTGTGGTTTAAGATGAAACACAGCGCTGTGTGTGTGTGTGTGTGTGTGTGTGTGTGTGTGCGCTAGCGAACACGCTAACAGGGCACGCAGTACACCGGCGTTATCGGTTTGATCGTCGACATTAGCATCAAGGACTTCATCCGCTGGAGAAAGCGTGTAGCTCATCCATATAGATGAGGCGGTAATTGTTTAGTGATAATCGTTACGATGTGTCAGATTCCGTGTGTGAGCGTCCTTAGATAACCTTGCAGGGACCAGTCGACGATCCCTCGCACTGAACACCTTGACCTTAATGGCATGACAATCCAGTATATCTATCTGTGTCTTTCTGTCACCCCCCCCTCTCCCTCTCTCTTTTTCACATGCTCTCTCTCCCTATCTCTCTCCATCCTCTCATGTTATTTCTCTCTCTCTCTCTCTCTCTCTCTCTCTCTCTCTCTCTCTCTCTCTCTCTCTCTCTCTGTCTCTCTCTCTCTCTGTCTCTCTCTAACATGCTCTCCTACTTTTCACTCCCCCTTTCTTCTCTAATTTTGTACGTCACTCTCTCTCTCTCTCTCTCTCTCTCTCTCTCTCTCTCTCTCTCTCTCTCTCTCTCTCTCTCTCTCTCTCTCTCCCCCCATCAATGTCTCTGTGTTGTGTTTATTTATGTGGATTTATGTCTCTTCTCTCTGTCTTTCTGTCTGCCCCACCCTTTTAACAATGTCACTCTGGGGACATTTTACAACAACAACATTTGAACAGCACCTCAGAGCACGGGTAGCTTTCTCTTGTACAGCTAACGGATGATGAGTTCTGAACCTGCTGAACATGACAGTTGTCACTGGCCAGCACCGCCCACACTGTCTGCCCGCGGAACGTTAGGGACGGTTAACAGGTACAAGTAGCCGGGGCGACGGGTTGCCACGGTGATGGTCCAGTCATCCGCTTGGCTTTGGACGTTGGCCTCTGTGCACTGTCTGTCTCCACGGAGGGAGAGAGAGAGAGAGAAAGCGAGAGAGATAAATAGATGGAGAGAGAAAGAAGGAAAGAAAGAAAGAAAGTAAGAAAGAGAGAGAGAGAGACAGAGAGATAGATAAAGAGAGAGAGAGGAAGGGGGGAGGGGGAGGGAGAGAGGGAGGAGGGAAGAGATCATTTTCAAAGAAGAGAATGAAAAGAAGCCCCTAAGCTTAATTGAAAAGATATTTGGAAATGCTGCTTAATTATAAGAGCAAACCTTTTTTGAATGGCCCCAAGATATTCATTTTTGGAATTAATTGGGCACATAAAGACTATTACCACATGGAAACAGCCTTTTGGAAAAATGAGACGTTTTATTCACTTGAGTTTATTGGACATTTTCTGGCATGGATTTCAGGGACAGTACATAATACCCTGTATCAAAGACAACTTTTTTAAAAATTGTTTGCGAAATGATAAAACACTAATTATTTGTAAGGGAAGTGCAACTTCTTATGTGTAATTAAGTCTCCCAGTGAATAGATGATAACTCATTCTGATTTATGTACGTATGAAACACTTGTAATAGATCATTTACAGAGAAACACTCCAGTCTGGCTTGCTGGCTCTCTCTGACAGACACACTAATCAATATCAAGCTTTTCTTTTCATCAATACACAAAAACATCTGAAGTCGAGTGTATTTCCCTTCCCTGTTCCCTCGTGGGGAAGGGGAAGAGGTAACGAACTGAAAAGAAAGGATAACAAGATAGATGGAAAGAGAACAGGCAGTGGAGGAGAGAGAGAGGGAGAGCGATATACATAGTGAGAGGGAAATAAATAAATAAATAAATAAAGAATAAATAAATAAAGAAAGTAACAAAGAAAGAAAGAAAGAAAGAAAGAGAGAAAGAGAGAAAACAAGAAAGAAAGAGTGAAAGAAGAGTGAAAAGAGTGATTTATTGAAAGAGAGGGAGTGTGAAAGAGAAGAAAAGAGAAGAGAGGATGAGACCTGAGGCTCCTTCAGGCCCCTTGCCCCTCGTCGTCCCTAGGAATCGTAAACACGCCCAGGAAAATCAAGATGAAATCACCCTGACCTTTCCTGGAGAAAAGCTGCGTCTCCCGTGAATACCGGAGCGCACTCGGAGCCGGAGAGGAAGAGCTGGCAGAAAGGAATGATCTACCTTTAAGGATGTGTTTGTAATATCCCGGGAGGAGAGCCCCATTTACACTCTTTCATTCTAATATTTTATTCTCTCTCTCTCTCTCTCTCTCTCTCTCTCTCTCTCTCTCTCTCTCTCTCTCTCTCTCTCTCTCAATATTATAAACATTATATAAACATATAAATTGTAG
>JAPMUY010009708.1:40000-47500 GCA_026901105.3 Galaxias olidus
CTTGGGTGTGCAAGTTAGCCTGTGGGTGTGCACGTTAGTCTTTGGGTGAGCACGTTAGTCTCAGACTGTGCACGTTAGGGTGTGCATGCTAGACTATGATGAATATTTATTTGAGTATGGTGCTGGATTTATCAAATAGTTATTAAACTGAAATAAAGTTGAAGTGAATGAGAGTAAATACATGCAAACTAAGTCTTTGCTTTCAGAACAAATTACGTCTGAAAGTTATTTTTATGGTGTATGTTGAATGAAATGTATTTTATGAAGGCAAACTATTATCAGTTCTTTACAGCATATTTTTCTCAGCAAAATACAAAAAAAAGAATTCTACCCTATGTGTGTGTGTGTGTGTGTGTGTGTGTGTGTGTGTGTGTGTGTGTGTGTGTACGTGAAAAGCTGCAGGCATCTCCTTCTCCGACATTACAAATGAGCTCCAGTACTTGGCCCAAAAGCTCCTTTTAATCTCTTGCCCTGAAGAGGATGACAACGCTTATAAGAGACCGGGTAGAAAAAAAACCATCTTTTATTGACGTTAGTGAGTTTACGCCCAGCCACTGTATCAACCACACACACACACACACACACACACACACACACACACACACACACACACACACACACATACACACACAGACACACACACATTCTAAAATTCCCTTCCACTTTTCTGTGCCGAGCGGTGTAGCTCCTAGAATTGAAAAGTGGATTCCGGGGGCCCCGCGTCGATTTCTCTTTCTCTTCTTCGTTATTGGTCTTTCTCTCTTTTCATTTCCTGTCAGGTCCAATCCCTGATAAAACATGAAATATGTTTTTTTCAGCGTCGCAGAGTCCGTTGAAGTTAGCGATCCTATCTGGGCCAGTGAGGTGAAGAGCCTGTGGGCCGAGGAGGAGGAGGGGAGGACATGCTGTGTGTGTGTGTGTGTGAGGAGGTGGAGGGTGGTTTTCTCTCTCCCCCTTGGGAAGGTTGTATCGGCCACAAGTCATGAACCACCAGCGGCCATTTTAGATCCATAGAGCTTATGTTTCTCTTTAGTCCGGCCTTCGGCGCCACACTGTATCTTTCTTTCTTTTTTTTCTCTCTCTCTCTCTCTCTCTCTCTCTCTCTCTCTCTCTCTCTCTCTCTCTCTCTCTCTCTCTCTCTGGCTGAGGGGGAAGATGGAGGGTGTGAATCGGCTCTTCAATCAGATTGATAAATCTGTGCAGTTTGTTTCAGAGCTGCAGCAGCTTCTGTCCAGCAGTGAATATCCCTTCCTCCCTGCGGGTTCTGTGCAGATTAAACGGGAGGACTGTTTCATTTAGATCACACACCAAAACAGGTCCGCTCTATCTTCGGGAAGAGATTCCGATTAAGGAGGGAGATCCATTGGAAAGATGGTAGGAACAGCAGGGGGATTGTGGGATATAGAGTTTTTCACATGTAAAAACACTTTATTTCTCTTCACTCTTGTGTGGTGGAAACATCATTCAATGACCGGAGTAGTATTACAGCACTGTAGGGCATGCAGTATGTGTTGATATATGTACATTTACAATACATCCAGTACCCCCCCCCCCCCCCCCCGAACAAATTAGTGTTACGTGCCTTGCTCAAAGGAACACTAGTAATGGTGTTAGCTGGTGGGATTTGAAAAGGTCACCAGGTAGCGGTCCTACCCACCAGTCCACCACTATCCACCCATTCATACGTGGAGCATCGCTGGGTGAGATATTGTCTGTCTAAAGCAGTTTGCTCTACTGTTGATTGTGCACCATGTGTTGATGTTTGCAATGGAGTTGTTATTAGAGATAGCTTAATGCTACAGTGTTTGTGCACTATGTGTTGCTTTATGCAGAGCTGTTCTTAGAGATAGCTTAATGCTACAATGTGGTGATACTGTACATCCATCTAGTTGTTAATTGAGATATCATACAGTCACCTACTTTAGATAGTGTACATTGTTTGAACCGTTCAGATGCCTGATAGTTAAGAAATCACATGGCTATATGTTATTCTGTACATTATGTGTTGATTATATATAGAGTTCACATGCAATATAGCATAAGCCTATATTGTGTGTGACGTATTTGTTGATATAATGGAATGGTGGAATGACCTTCCTTCGAACATTAGGACCGCAACATCTTTGTTCACTTTCCGCCTAAAGTTGAAGACTCACTTGTTTCAACTGCACTTCGGCTCTTAAATGTGACATTGCGGCTACCTAGTACTTCTACTTGATATACCATGTAATTGGATGCACTCAGAAATTGTTTGTAGTTGGTTTGTGAAGGTTTTTTTTATTATCCTGATGTTTAATATAGCACTTGCTTAGCTCTTATCTAGATGATTAGGTCAGGGATGCACTTATTTTCTCTACCTGACTTGTAGTTTTTACCATTATCTTTTTGTAGGCACAATTTTTTGTAAGTCGCTTTGGATAAAAGCGTCTGCTAAATGAATGTAATGTAATGTAATGTAATGTAATAATGTAATGTAATATAATACTCCTAAAGACATCTGTGTTGATGTGTGTAAATATTTAGTGTTCAAATATGTTGTGTTCGTCCTATGCGTGACACTGAATGATGTGTCTTTTTGAAATAGAGAGAGCTGGTGGACATATTACAACACATATTGTCTCCGTCGTATGTTGTTATACGTTACACTTTTTTTACTCATAAAATGGCCCACACAGCGAAAAAAATAAACCTTAATTTGACCATCAATGTGAGCTGAAAAATATGTTATCTGAGTACTCTGGAATGGAACTAGAAATTGATGCATCATTAACCCTCATTTGCCGTGAGAACATGCAGTGAGTGAAAGTCCGAATGCACGAGATGCGTCGGTTGGTTTTAGTCAAATGTTTGTTTAGATTCAAACAAACACGATTGGTTCAGAGTGGTTCCATCTACCTTTTCTCATAGGAGAGAAATGAAAAAAAAAAGAAAAAAAAAAGCGTCCGCTAGTCTTTAACAGCTAACAGTTCCATTGAAGGTGATGCCCACATGCACAACAACTGAAGTTTAGCCTAATCAACTCACTGCTCTGGCATTGCAGTTTAATTTTCTCCTCACAGCCCAATTGAGTGTTGTTTTTTTTCTTTGGCCCAAAAGTCCGCTTTACTGACAAAAAAAGTATTTCTATGATTCATTACACAAAAACAGTGTTGAAAATTCCAAGATATATATATATAATATATATATATATATATTAACCATCTGGAATTATGTTTCTATTAAATGAGAGTAACCTTTCAGCATTCTCTGTTATTTTCTTTAAACAGCAGCTAAATTTCAATGCCAAAAATAAAAAATGAATAGATTGTGTTGGTTCTCATTTGTCCTCATAGATGTATGCCCTACATGCTGGTATTACAAAACAGCCCCTGATTTTCCTCCTGTGCGCCATTCATTTCTTTAGCTAGAACTACTGTTCAAACTAATGTTCTATCAGAGTCTTGTAGCATAGGGACTCATTAAAGCGTTTCTCTGCTCTCATGGTAAGTAGGTTTCAACAGTAAAGGTGGGTTGGTGTTTCATTTGATTTCAAGGAAAGTGGCATTATTATTCCCCACTTTTACACAGAAACAATTCAAGTAATGTACTTTTATTTTCATGAAAAACATACAAGTACTCTAGCCTGGTAGTTCAAGTGGCTAATACTATGAGTCACTAAGCATGTCAACATAAACAAGACTAACAATCCACAACATACAAGAAATAAATGATAGATCTCTCTCTCTCTCTCTCTCTCTCTCTCATCCACATTTGATCTCTGTCTTCCACACCCTCTTTATCTTAGAAAAACATCCACTATTTAACCCATGTCCATACTTCACCTTCTCTATCTCTCCACCTCTCTTTTTCGTTCATACTCAACCCTTGCCTCTCTCTTCTCTCTTCTCTCTGGTTCAAAAGAGGAACTCCTGTTTACGGCTCAGCCATCCAGTGTTCCCCGGGGGGCTTGTTATGGTGTGGCGCGCGCCAATGACAGATAAGGACTGGGCTAATGAATTTCTGAGCTAGTCTATATTTGTCCACGGAACACAGGGGGCAGACAGACGGGGGGGGGGGGGGGGGGCTGCAGCCAAACAGACAGACTGGGAAAACAAGCAGAGAAGCAACATAAAGGCAGGCAAAAAGGACAGACAGACATACAGGCAAACATACAGGCAGTCAGACAGCCAGTCAGGCAAACAGAGAAACAACTAGGGAGTCGTCAGACAGTCAGTCAGACAAACATACAAACAGGCAATCAGACACAAAGACAGTCAGGACCAACATTAATTCACAGACAGACAGACAGACAGACAGACAGACAGACAGAAAGGAAAAGCAAGCAGAGAGGAACGACAGAAAGTCAGCCAATAAGGACAGACATACAGGCACACATACAGTCAGTCAGACAGGCAGAAATGCACACATACAACCAAGCAGACAGATAGACACATACAAACAGGCGGTAAGTCAATAATACATGCATACAAACAATCAGCCAATCAGACCTACAGACGTACAAACACACATACATACAAACACTGTCAGACAAATTCACATACTGTACAACCAAGCAGTCAGACACACGAAGTATGGCAGTCTGTCTGAAAGACAATTCAGAGAATAATAGAAGGAATTTTACACATTTCGCTTTTACCTGATTCTACCATTCCTGGCCAATCACACAGCTGGGAGGTCAGGAAGTGCTCACAGCTGGCCAATCACACAGCTGGAAGGTCAGGAAGTAATCTCACCTGGCCAATCCTACAGCTGTTAGGTCATGAAGTGATCACACCTGGCCACTCACACAGCTGTGAGGTCAGGAAGTGATCACACCTGACCAATCACACAGCTGGGAGGTCATGAAGTAAACTCACCTGGCCAATCACACAGCTGGGAGGTCAGAAACTGACAGAAGTTCAGAAACGTCAGTAGAACTTAAAAAAGTGTGTCGTGTTTCTAGGCTACCAATAATCATGTCTTCCACAAAATAAACACTCTATCAAATTGTAGGATCAATGCTGATGAAGGATTCAATTAAAATTTGCAATTTTCCAGAGCAGTAACTTCTAAAAAGAAGTAACTGATCAGCTCCTGTCAAGAAAAGGTAAGGAGTTGGCCCAATAACATTCCTCCTTGTTGCTGGGTTATAAATTCCCTGAGTGTCCCAGTAACACACGTGTCCCCGGAAACCACACTGCCGAAATGAGACAGGACACACAGCTCTGTAGTATTATGGAATTGCAAATTGAGATGTGATGAGGTATGAAAAGTCTTATTGAGGCTTAGCCGGATTCATTAGGCCAGACCCAGTACCTGCCCCCCTCCTCCCCTCCCTCTCTCCCTCTCTCCCATCACAGGTGAAAAGATGAAATGAAGACAGCGGGGTTCGGATGGTGAATTAGCATAACTGTCGCACACGCCCAGGAAATCCTGTGGTTAATTCAGGCTCCGCTTTGCATAAATGTGGATTAAAGGCCCAGGCTGAGGTGAGGTGTCGGCAAGGGCTGACGAGAGGGAGGGAGGAAGGGATGGAGGGAGGGATGGAGGGAGGGTGGGAGGATGGGTACTGTCAGCATGGAGAGAGAGATGGTCACAGCTGTTGTGGAGGGTGGCACACCCCTCCAATAAGATAACAGCTCTTTCTATAGTCTCCATTCTCTCTTTCCCTCTCTCTCCTGCTTGTTCTCTCTTTATGTCTCTCTCTCTCTCTCTCTCTCTCTCTCTCTATTTATATCAATGATATATGTTGCATATATATCTCACTCTGTCTTCCAGTCTCTCTTTCTTCTCAATATGTCTTTCTTTCTTTCTTTCTTTCTTTCTTTCTTTCTTTCTTTCTTTCTTTCTTTCTCTCTCTTTATACATTTATTGTACTCATCCTCCATTTAGTGAACATAATTTCAACCAGGTTTAATTAGTTTGAATTAGCTTTCAAGATACATGTTCTTGTAAATTAATTTAACAAATGAAACATGAATAAATAGAAATACTGATGAATATAAAACCTCTCACCTTCTCAATTGAACTCACTTAATAAGAAACCACAATTAGACACACAGGCTCACGTAAACCCACACACACACACACACACACACACACACACACACACACACACACACACACACACACATACACACACACACACTCATCTCCGCAAACACACGCAAACACACACGCACAAACAATTAGCCAACTGAAACCGACAGACAGACCGACATAGACTCTCCCTGTGAGTCTTTGTGTGCTTTCCATCTCCTTCCGTGTCAGCTGTTCAGAGAGGAAGGCCAGAGGTCGGGTACTGCTGCAACGCCACACTCAGGGATAGGAGAGGGAACGGGATGAGGTGGCAGTCTGAAGAATGGAGAGGGGAAAACAGGGGAGGAGCAGATAGAGAGAAACCAAAAGAGGGGGAAAGAAAGAGAGAGCGAGAGAGAGTGATGACTAGAAAGGGAAAGAGAGTAGAGACGAAAAGAGAGAGAGAGAGAACGAGAGAGTGAGAGAGAGAGAGAGATGACTAGAAAGGGAGAGTAGAGACAAAAAGAGAGAGAGAGAGAGAGAAAGAGAGAGCGAGAGAGAGAGATGACTAGAAAGGGAGAGAGAGTAGGAGACAGAAACAAGGAGCAGAGCTATAGAGAGCAGAGGATGAAGAGAGGAGAAGAGATGAAGAGAAGAGAAGAGATGGAGAGAGGAGAAGAGATGGAGAGAGCAGAAGAGATGAAGAGAGGAGAAGAGATGGAGAGAGGAGAAGAGATGGAGAGAGGAGAAGAGACGAGAACGTATCCTATAGATGCCAGGTTGACTGCATCACATTACCATCGTGGAATACTGTCAGGTGGACAGACTACAGTATAATACTCTATCAATGTGTGTCAAATAATGTAGGCTGATATACAGACTACAGTACAATACTCTATCAATGTGTGTCAAATAATGTAGACTGATATACAGACTACAGTATAATACTCTATCAAGATGTGTCAAATAACGTAGACTGATGTACAGACTACAGTATGATACACTTTCAATGAGTTAAATAATGTATAACAAACGGTTACAGACTACACTACAACAGACTGTCTCTGTGTTAAATAACGTAGACTGATGTACAAACTACAGTATGATACACTATCAATGTGTTAAATAACGTAGACTGATGTACAGACTACACACACACTGTCTCTGTGTTAAATCATGTATTACAAACCGTTACAGACTCGCTACGGCAAAGTTTTCTTTCTGTTGGCACGGTTTGTTCTAGAGCACGAACCAACAAACCGATGTTGCCTCTACGCGGTGTGTGTCTGTATGTTTACCTTTATGATAAAGAAGGTATTGACTATACAACAATACAAACAGGAGGCAGGCCTAAAATGCAGTTCTGAATCGTTGCGCTGGGGAAACGAATAGGTGCTTTTGTTTTTCGCCAACGTTAACGTGAGGGATGGCGGGAGAACGAAAGCGGTCACGCTGTCCTCATGTTTTGAAGTGTGTGTCGCATAGGTCCACTCTCTGGGAGTG
>JAPMUY010009708.1:67500-70000 GCA_026901105.3 Galaxias olidus
CGCACTGGACATCAACGGAGACTATGGAGGTCTGAAGACGCACTGGACATCAACGGAGACTATGGAGGTCTGAAGACGCACTGGACATCAACGGAGACTATGGAGGTCTGAAGACGCACTGGACATCAACGGAGACTATGGAGGTCTGAAGACGCACTGGGCATCAACGGAGACTATGGAGGTCTGAAGATGTATTGAACTTCAGCGGCGTCTGAAAAGAGTTGAGGAGCAGTGGCAGCCCTCAATGGAGTCCGAGGAGAGGGGAGGGGAGAGGAGAGGAGAGGAGAGGAGAGGAGGGGAGGGTTGATTCAGAATAGGTCTGAGGAGAGAGGAGGGGAGAGGAGAGGAGGGTTGATTCAGCAGATATACGCAGATGTCATGGAGGTTAAAGTCAAGTACTCATCTCAAGACAACATTAACAACGACACACACACACACGCACGCTAAACTGATCCAAGTACTCACGGGTCTAAGGAGAGAGGAGGGGAGAGGAGAGAGGAGGGTTGATTCAGCACTCTCTCTCTCTCTCTAACACACACACACACACACACACACACACACACACACACACACACACACACACACACACACACACACACACACACAAACACACACAAACACTCACAACCATGTGTATTTGTGTCCCATGCTGCAAAGAGGCACGGTACACAGAAAGGAACCGACACCCACACACCCACACACCCACACACACCCACACCCACACACACACACACACACACACACACACAAACACACACACACACACACGCACACCTCCTTTGTGGCGCTGTAAATAATGGAGTACTGTAAGCTTGTGGCCTGTGATGTATTAGATAGGCCTGTCGTTGTGAGAGACAGCTTATGTTACTGCGGCGAGTACGGGGGAGGAGGGGGGGGGGGGGCCGTGGGGGAGGGCAGGGGAGGGAGTGATGGATGCCAGCCCTCTCTGGGTTATAAGGAATGAGTGATCTCCACCCATCCATCACCAGGGTGGAGCAGAGAGAGAGAGAGGGAGAGGGAAGGGTTGATGAAGGAGGCAGGGAGCGAGGGAAGGGGAGGGGAGGAAGGGAGATAAAGCGAGTGTGTGAGAGAGAGAGGAAGAATGGATGGAGGGAGAGAGGGAGAGAGGGATAGAGGGATAGAGGGAGAGAGGAATTGAGGGAGAGAGGGAGAGAGGGATAGAGGGTTATGAGGAGAGAGGGAGAAAGGGTGGAGAGAGGAATAGAGGGAGAGAGGGAGAGAGAAAGGGAGGGAGGAGGGATTGAGGGAGGGAGGGAGAGAGGGAGTGGGCGACCTTTACACAGGTGTTGAGAAAAACAACATTCATGTTCATCAGGAGTAAGTCATCACAGCAAACGATGACTAAGCAGTGCTTTTCTGTATTCAGTTGAATATGAATCACACTTTAAGACGTTTCATAAAGAGACCTATGAAACACAATGCAACATTCATCCATAACATTGGCTTTACTTAATCCATTTTTTAGGTGCAAAAACATTTTTCGAAGCTTACTCTATTAACAGAGTTCTCTCAATTGTAAATAAAATACCATTTAAATATTTTTCAATACGTTCTTTGTATCATAAATAGTGAATGTCGTGTTAGCCATGTGGAGGATTGATTTATGAATGGGTTTATGAAGGAATAACTGGAGGAAAAATAAAACCCTCCATCCTCACAGAGAGTGAAGGTGAAGTAGGCTACCTCAGTGTGAAAAGTGAAGTAGTCTGAAGTTATGCTGATAAATGTTCTGTAGGAAACACACACACACACACTGAACACACACACACACACACACACACTGGACACACACACTGGACACACACACTGGACACACACACACACACACACACACACACACACACACACACACTGGACACACACATACACACACACACTCTCTCTCTCTTTCTCTCTGAGGTTATGAGTAGCAATGCTGACAAGGAACCATCATTTGTATAGTGGCTTTGGTCCTTCTGGCAGCCACGACCCAGGTAGGATGGGACTAAACGATAACAACAGGTTGTTAGGGGTCCCAGCTACAGGTTCAGCGGCGTAGCCATGACAACGAGGTGGAGGCGTTGCAAGCTGCAGAGCGTGAAGGGGGAGAGCAGGCGGCTGCCGGCCCAGAGCCTCCAGCTGCCCCATGAGGTCCGCACTGGAGGTCAGCCAGCCTGCAGCATGAGATCCCACGCCTCACAAAGGAGAACCTGGACATGCTGCCCAGCGACGACCCTCCTCCGGCCCAGGATAGTCTACGGCATGCTGGAGCACGAGACCATCCAGGGCGTGTCGGGGGTGCAGCCCTCCTTCGGCCCAGGGCAGTCTACGGCGTGCTGGGGGAGCATCCCAGCCGTGTCGGGGGTGCAGCCCAGCGGCCCGCGCAAGCAGACGTCCAGCGGTGACCCTCAACAACCTGCCGCTGCTCAAACACATGTTCTCCTGGAGCAGGTTGCTGAGGGTGACCGCTCCTATGATTGACACAGTTTGGGTTTTTCTC
>JAPMUY010009708.1:75000-80000 GCA_026901105.3 Galaxias olidus
TATTGTATTAGTCGGGTTTGGACAAACTATGCTAGTGTTTATTTATTTATTTTTATCCTGCAGCGTGGTTCCATTTCCTCCTACCATTTCTCGAGACAACACAAACTTAGTTTGAAGAAGAAGATGAAGACTTAGTTTGATCCTATGTTTCCCACGGAACGAGATGTTCAGGCAGACACGCACAGGGTTATTCCACAGCAACTAATATACACTTCATTTCACAAGACCTCTTCTCTTCTCTTCCTCATCCCTCCCTTCCTGTTTATATTTTTTATCTTCCCCTCTCTTTTTTCCCCCTCCACACTGTCTTTCCCTGTCATCCTGTTTCCTCTCTTCTACTGCATCTCCAGGCCTCGTCTAATAACTGCACTAGCCACAAATGACATGTTGTTCACAAACAAGTTTCTGATGAATCTATTATATTTTGATGATGGTTTTCTGAAGAGAGAACGAGAGAGAGAGAGAGAGAGAGAGAGAGAGAGAGAGAGAGAGAGAGAGAGAGAGAGAGAGAGAGAGAGGGAGAGAGAGACGGGGAGAGAGGGAGAGAGAGAGAGAGACAAATAGAGTGAGATTTACAGAGACCTCAGAAGACCCCGGTCACATGACAATATGACACAAACTGATCACATGACGGGGCTTAGGATCATCACATGACAAAGAAACAGGAAATGCCTGCTGTCTGGTGAGTGAGCTTGTTTGTATGTTGGTGTAGTGTTATAGCCTCTTATCTTATAGGGCCACGCTGTTTGACGAACCATTAGAATATATAAATATATTACTTAATTATTTCTACATTCCTCATATTGGTTCTACGTTCTCAGTTTAACACCATCTAGAACATATTTTTCTTTCTTTTTTTTTGTGCCTTTTTTTGAATAAGCCCTACGTAAATCTCTCATGGTGCAAGCAGATAGGCAGGGTGTTCTTACTACCAGAAGAAAGGCACTCTTCAGTAAAAAATTATATTGATTTTTAAATAATACATACTAAATAAATATTAACAAAACTAAGCTTCCTCAAACCTTCTGGCATCAGCATCATCCTGACAAATAGGGGAACAATTGCCGTTCTGTAAGACAACGTTGTTCGTCGCAACCTCAAGTCAAAATGTAGACGTGTGAAATGTTCTCCTCCTTCATAAATAATGGCTGGTGGTTGATGTATCAATGGCCGTGATTCGTGTGATAATTCATGCAGGTTCTCTCATCGTTCAGAACTTGCTTTTTGATTAATGGCACAGCTTGTTTCTGGGTGTTTCATGTTTAAAGTGGTCCCACTGGGATGTTGTGGCAGATGGCTAGTTAGCGCAAACCACAGATTGATGCAAAAATGATATACCAGTTGGATATCTTCTCAACTTGTTGCTGCCATTGGAACCTCTCTTATGCTAGTTGTGGATCAGATAACTGACGTTAGCGTGCGCACACACACACACACACACACACACACACACACACACACACACACACACACACACACACACACACACACACACACACACACACACACACACACACACGCACAGCAATGAATTTCAGCCTTCTCAAGGCATGTCAGAAAATAATTAAGGGTGACTTGACATTGCTTTGGGAAGCAGTGTGTGTGTATTTGTGTGTAAGTGTGTGAGCATTAGTTTGTCCGTGCGCCAGTGTGTGTGTTTGTGTGTGAGTGTTTTTATGTCTTTGCATGTGTGTTAGTGTTTGTATATCTTTGTGTGTGAGAGCGTTTGTACGTCTTTGTGTGTGAGAGCGTTTGTATGTCTGTGTGTGTTATTGTTCGTATGTCTTTGTGTGTGAGAGCGTTTATATGTCTTTGTGTGTGAGAGTGTGTGTATGTCTGCGTGTGTGAGAGCGTTTGTATGTCTTTGTGTGTGAGAGTGTTTGTATGTCTGTTTGTGTGCTATCGTTTGTATGTCGTTGTGTGTGAGAGTGTTTGTATGTCTTTGTGTGTGAGAGCGTTTGTATGTCTTTGTATGTGAGAGTGTTTGTATGTCATTATGTGTGAAGATTTGTATGTCTGCGTGTGTGTTAGTGTTTGCATGTCTTTGTGTGTGAGAGCGTTTATATGTCTTTGTGTGTGTTAGTGTTCGTATGTCTGTGTGTGTATACGTGTGTATCTCTTTGCGTGTGTGTAAAGGTGTGTGTTTAGATGTACCCCGAAAGAAACGTATAACGTGCGGAGGAAAGGTCATGTGAGTGAAGGATGGAGTGAGCAGAGAGGGAGAGGGAAAGAGGGAAATGAAGGGAGGACGTGAGGATGAGGACGGGGGGGGTTGGAGTTAAGAGAAAGATAATGGAGTTGAGAGAGCAGGCTAACAGAATTGACAACCATGGCTGACAGTGAAGGAGATGGAATGGGAGATTGGCCTGTTTGACTCTCCTGTTGTTTTTAGGCTCGATATAGAAGACGGCAGACATGCACACAACCTAGGAGAGAGAGAGAGAGAGAGAGAGAGAGAGAGAGAGAGAGAGAGAGAGAGAGAGAGAGAGAGAGAGGCAGACTTCAGGAGACCTCAGGTGACCTCAATCACAGTACAACATGACACAACCTGATCACATGTCAGGGTCAATACCATCCCATGACTAGGAGAGGGAGATAGATACATGAAATCTGATCGAATCAAATCAAATGTATTTGTATAGTACACTTCATACACAAACATAATTCAATGTGCTTTACACAAGGCAAGCGGAAAACAAACTACCATGTGAGCGATACAAAATATTTTAATTTAGAGAAATAAAATTGCTAAGAAGAAAGAATTGCGATACGATTGCAACATCCCCATTTTTAATCTGGATTTAAAAGTAGACAGGCAAGGAGCGAGTCTCAGATCTTCTGGAAGTTGGTTCCCGCTCTTTGTTGCACACATGTATGAATGTATCTACAGACAGAGAGAGAGACAGTCCTGGAAGTACTTTATGAGACCTTTTATAACAGCCACTCCACAGTCTTATGCCAAGGTCTATTCAATAAGAAGCACACACACACGCACACACACACACACACACACACACGCACTTCATTGGTAATCAGTGTATTACTAGTGGCATATGTAAAGCTGTTGTGGTATTGCTGTAAGGTCGGTTGTGAATGAGACCGCTACACCATTCGATGAGATTGTTCTTGTTGATCCATTCTGCTTAAGCGACGATCCTAGGAAGACTTCACCCCTCAGTGGGTTTTGATACGCTAAATTAAACCACCGGGGTCAAAGAGGTCTCTACGTATCCTAAAGTCTCTGTCCAGGGCTGACTCTGCCTTCAGCACCATGGACAGCCACGGGGGGAAGCCGGGTCTACCACTGCATGGAGGCCTGATTATCATTTATTGCTGCCCTCTGTTTTCCATTACCCCTTATTATTTGCTCTCCTGTTTTCTATTGGCGCTCCTGTTTTCTATTGGCTCTCCTGTTTTCTATTGGCTCTCCTGTTTTCCTTTGGCCCTATTTGAGCCTCTGCTTCAGTTCTGACAGTGCTACTTTGTACTGTGTGGTGAACCTTGGTTCGTGGTTTTCAGTGAGCCCTTGCGGACCTGCGTTCCTTTTTCAACGGTGCACTTATATACGACTTGTGTTATTTTCCTGCGCTTTTATACAAGTCTGCAGTTGGGTCATCTCTTTGCTTGAGCCCGTGACAGCTTCATCTAGATCTATTCTGAAAGTCACTCTTCACTCTTCTAGTGTAGGACATCCTTGGTCTCATTTGATAATAATAGTATTAATAATAATAATAATAATAATAATAATAATAATAATAATAATGCATAATCTCACCTATGCGTGTAATTCTGTGTGTGTGTGTGTGTTTGTTTATGTGTGAGTGTGTGCGCGCGTGTGGGTGTGTGTCGCGAACCTTCAATACAATCAACTCTCTGCTCCTTCATACTGGCATGCCAAACACGAATATTTATTTTATATCACCAATACCCACACACACACACACACACACACACACACACACACACACACACACACACACACACACACACACACACACACACACACACATACACAAACACAGGCACACCACACCCCCCCCCACACACACAGACACACACACACACATACACAAACACAGGCACACCCCCCCACACATACACACACACAAACGCACACAACCACACACACCCACACCCACACACACGCGCAAACAATAACAATCACACCCACGCACACGCCCTATTTGCCTGAGTAGACACCTGTGAAGCGAGTTGACTGATGGTGCCTCCATATCACTGTTTTAATTATGCACATTGATTCCCCCACTTGGGCCCTTGACTCCATTCTCGCGCGGGGGCAATAATGCATTGGTGTCCCGCCCAGCAGTGATGAATGCCTGCTAATCTTCTGCTGGACGACGGAGCCATATCCATTTAAGTAATGCAGCGCCGCGGATAAATCACTGCTTCTGTAAAGGGCTGTGATACCTACCGGAGCTGCTGGACTGACTGAGACTCTCTCTCTCTCTCTCTCTCTCTCTCTCTCTCTCTCTCTCTCTCTCTCTCTCTCTCTGTCTCTCTCTCCTCCATTAGTTGACTGCAGGTTGCTGACCCCCTTGGCGTCATCTTGTCTCTGGCCCCAGGCCGTCTTCCCCCTTCATTCATCCTCCTCCACTGAGACTTTCCTGGACGAGCGACCGAACCAATACTTTAGAAAAGAACACAAAAAAGGCATCAATTAAACACGCAGGGAGATAACTGGGTTTTTGCGTGTGACCTCAGTCCAGCCAATCACATGCAGATATTCTTATTACACTCCCAGCTACAGGAAGTGGACTGACATGTAATAAAAATATACAGCGTTAGACAGAACGAGCGCCCTGTTCTTAATGCATGTTTTAAAGCCAGAGTAACACACTGTTTACTCAAACGCTCCCTTACGTCTTCAGCCATATCACTTTAGTCCTGTGGTTTGAGTGGGATCCAGGGAGGTTGACTTTAGAGGAGTGCCCGTGTGTTCTACCCCTCCGAGCCCGTCTCTCCCGTCGCCGCGGTGACGG
>JAPMUY010009708.1:82500-85169 GCA_026901105.3 Galaxias olidus
TTTCTGTATCCAGTGTTGTTTTCTTATTCACCAGGAAAAAGTATGTTTGCATAGAGTTTACGTTTACGCTGGTTTTCACTTGGATCGCCCCTCCCCCTTCAGTGATTAAGGTTAGCTTGTGTGTAGGATTACATTAGTGTTACATTTGTGTGACGTTCAGTTTTCCATGGCGATCGGTTCTAGTAAGAGGGCATGTGTAACACCTTTACTGGGTTTTTTTGTTTGTTTTTTTAATTAAGATACATTTCAAAAGCTAAACAAATATGACACATTTTTTCTTCCCCCTGCACTATTCATGTGTCAAGATAGAACATCAGAACGAGAAATGTCACGCTTCCCAAGAGGACATTTTAAAAAATGCATGAATTCATAAATCTAGCAGTACAGTGCACACGTATATACATATAATGAAAAGCAGTTTCCCTCTTGCCTGTCAGTTCCCCTCTCGGTCTTAAGTGCGTGTGTGTGTGTGTGTGTGTGTGTGTGTGTACGTGCATGTGTCTGTGTGTGGTGTGGGTGTGTGGGGGGGGGGGGGGGGTAACTCTAATCAGGCTACAACTGCACTCTACTTCGTACTTGGTAACCTACTTAGACACTTTGAGAGTCGACTCGAAAAGGATGCATGCTGACATGTTAAGAGTTGCCCCCGGCAACGCGAGCTTCAGATTGGTTTGGTTTGTTGCATGTGCGCTTCAGTACCAAAAACCAAGACATTCAGGAAGTGGGAAGAAGTGTGAGGTAGTGTGGGTGGATTGATGAAGGGCCAAGTTTGATTGGTGTGTGTGTGTGTGTGTGTGTGTGTGTGTGTGTGTGTGTGTGTGTGTGTGTGTGTGTGTGTGTGTGTGTGTGTGTGTGTGTGTGTGTGTGTGTGTGTGTGTGCGCAAAATGTGTGGTATGTTTTGCAACTCAGCGTGCAATTGAGTATAGAGTCAGATATTAGGTTATACAAGAGAGCCTCTTGTACCCATCTTCTATACACCGTGCTCTATCTCTCACTCTCACTCACTCTCACTCTCCCTCTCGCTCGCTCTCTCTCTCTCTTTCTCTCTCTCTCTCTCTCGCTCGCTCTCTCTCTCTCTTTCGCTCTCTCTCTCTTTCGCTCTCTTTCTCTCTCGCTCTCTCTCTCTCTCTCTCTCTCTCTCACACACACACACACACAAACACACACTCATACACACAATAATCAAAATTTTGCTTTATTGCAGGTTTATTGCCAAATAGGTTAGTACAAGGAATTTGACTTGGTGTAAGACTTAACAAAGATGAAAATATAGGATCGGGTACATAGCTAGGTACAGTATATAATGTATTTAGACATACATATAGAGACACATCGCTAGCTAGACAAGACATTTTTTAACAAAACCCCCTTTTAAAGATGTACTTACTTGATGGGTCACCAGCTATTTCACATTCAGCATTGTTCCTCTGACGTGGCTAGCCAGTAGTTCTAGTCTCGTTTCAGGATTTGGTTCCTGATCATCCCATGACTTTTCAGTCTCCTTCCTATTTTCCATTTGAGTTTTGTTCTCCTCTGTTTAAATCAGTGCTTTTAGGACAAGCATCAGGGAGAGGTGGACAGCCTATTAGATAACACTGTGTCTGTGGGATGTGGTTAGACTTGGGACATTAAATATTGATGACTCCAGATAGCCTGCCAGGCTTTGTTAGTGTGTGTGTGTGTGTGCGTGTGTGTGTGTGTGTATATGTGTGTGTGTGTGTGTGTGTGTGTGTGTGTGTGCATGCATTAATTTAACCTCTAATTAAACAGGCAGGCCTTATTTACCATGACGGCCTTGATATTCTTGAGTATGTGTATGTGTATGTGTGTGTGTGTGTGTGTGTGTGTGTGTGTTGTGTACAAACAAATCTCGATGCGTTACAGTTTAAACATTACATACTTTCATGCTATAAATAAATCATTTCCCAAAGAAAAGTTAGCTGAGAAGCATTTTGAGTACTCAATAAACTAAATTAAAATAGTTTCATCGACATGGAAGTTGGAATTCTTGTTAGTAGCAGCAGCTACAACTTTCTTGTGATCCAGCACACATAACATGCAAACACACATATACACACACACACACACACACGTATCCACACGCGACAAAAACAAGTAAGTTTACAACACGTCCAGTTCCTCTCCACTCTCTCTAAGTGCTGAACCCCTCCAAAGAACCAAATTACAACAACAATGTATTTGTTGTTATGTTCGTCTCTTTGCAGTGGACGTAATACAGTTATGGTATTCTAGTTATTACCGGCTGAAGATTTTTTACGGAGCCTCAGATACACAGATGAGAAAAAGACGTGTTTTCATGTTCACGTTATGACGAGGTGGTCTCTCCGTCTGAACAAAGAAGACCAGCTTTCTGTCTGGGCAAAAAAAACGTAGTTTAGTCCATTTCTAGTGAGAAAATAATTTGTTTTTCTTTCTCACAAGACTCGCTATTACTGAAACGGTGCTGAGATTAGAGTTTTAGAGACTTAACAAAAAATATAAAAAAAAAAAAAGATAAAATTACAAAATATATATCTTCAAGGGTGTTCACATCAGCTGACATCTTTTCTTCCCCATTTTGAAAGCTGTCCAGTCAAACCACATCTTCCTTATAATGCTATGTGTTTGCTTGGTCTTTCTGCCGCTCCACTTTCAAGGAGACTTCCCT
>JAPMUY010009710.1:0-85812 GCA_026901105.3 Galaxias olidus
GTGGCGATATCGTCTTAACTAGACAGCCAGTTTAGCAATACAGTAATCAAAGCAAGGTTTCTCATTTAAAGCCTACAGTGTTAATTGTAGCAACTCATAATGAAGTCTGCACCCAAAACAACAAAACTGATTCACTTGCACTGCAAACTAACGGGCATAATCAGCTCCGATTGGAATTAAATTGGCCTAGTAGTGTCACTTTTCAACAAATTAAAAAATAAATGTTTTAGACCTAAATCGATCAGATGGACAATGTAATTATATGCATTATCAAATATATCTGCTGGAGCCTAGTTATTCACTGTTGGTTTGCACATAGACCGTGCAAATGAGTGTTACTTGTCGTTTTTTGTTGTTGTGAATTAAGGTACAGTATAAACGAATATATAAATAACCATTTTTAGCCCATCATTGATGATTGAAAAGTTTTTCTATGTGTTTATTAGAAGAACTTTAGCCATGCCATTATAAAATGGGACTTCAGTTGTGCCCCTTTTCACTTCTTTAGTATTTGTCTATCAAATTCCTCTGCTCACTGATTAAAAAAAGGGATAGTCGGAGAGAGAACCGTTTACACTTTCATTCCCCCGTTTTAGTAACGTTATGTTCACTTTGCTAAATTAATACTGCGTTGGAGAGCAATAACGCATGGTCCAATAACTCCCAGGTGTATATTTATTTGCCTTTGGCGTTTATCTGTCTGCCTGTGCTTCAGGTCTGCAGCCTCCCCCTTCTCCAATATCTTGCCTGGGGACTTCTTCATCCTCACACAAAATCGTTACATGGGGCTGTAATCATAAGCACATTAAGTCAGTAAGTTGAGAAACCATGTAGCCAAATAAACTGCCAGGATTATTACATGCTTACGTTTTACATGCTAAAAGTTGTGGCGTGGCTGTCAACATAGGCTAGTTTGCTTGCGTTTGAATGGTTAGCACAAGCACCTTAACTGTAATATTAACAAACAAACTAGCAAGATAGCATTCAAGTTAACTTTAAATAGTAAGTGTATTGTATGACTAACGTTAGCTAACGATAGCATTCGAGTTAACTTTATAACGATAGTTTAATTTAACCTAGCCTACACTTGTCGTATAGCTTTCGGCATTAGAGTTAACTTTAGTAGTTTATCGTATGCTAGCGTTAATTACGAAGGAAGCCTTGGGCCGGCACGGC
Source organism: Galaxias olidus (assembly GCA_026901105.3). NCBI lineage: Eukaryota > Metazoa > Chordata > Actinopteri > Galaxiiformes > Galaxiidae > Galaxias > Galaxias olidus. Next base: position 1,177 of record JAPMUY010009710.1, read on the forward strand.
GCTCAAATAAAACGCAACAATTACAACTTTTTTCATTGGCTCAGCAAGGGAGGCAGGAAAGGCCTGCCAGTTCTAGTCTGACAAGTAACAACCAATAGACAAAAAGGCATGGGGGGCAAAACTTGCCAGGCCAGGACCCAGCCGTAGCAATACCTTATTCATTGAGTGTAACACAAAACCGACCTAGGATCTCCTGGGGCAACTTAAAGCATTACACGGTCCGATAGATTCGGAAAATCACAATCACGCAGCGGTGAAGAAAATTGCGCTGCACAGGGTTAGTTAATATCAAACTATTGACGAATTATTTTAAGTTTATATTCTTAAAACACTGACAATTCAATCTGTCCATATTTCTACTGTTAATATCGTCATTGTCATTTCAAAACTCGCTTCTTGCGTGGTGGTTGCAGCGGGACTTTAGAAGTGCAATATTGAGGTAAAAACGGACACCGATTTTGTGGCGCACCTTGTCTTGAAGTTAAATTGCCTACCTGTTCCCATAATTTTTGACGGTCAAACTTTGATTCATTTTGAAGTAACCCCCTGTCTAGACCTATAGCACATTCAATTTAAACTTTAGCTGTCGATTGGTTGTTTCAAAACGTTTCATTTAAAATACTTCTGCTAATAAAGAACTTAATGTGCATGATAAGAGTTTGAGGTAACCTATCAATTGCCGTGAGAAAAGTCAGACCTTTCCTTTGATCTTTTGTTTGTTGTGTCTACTGAAGCCTTGGTTTCTTTAAAGATTGCGTTGAGTGGCATGCCCAGTATTTGTGACCACAGATGCCGCTTAAGCATGCATGAAAAATCAGTGCGTTAAGAAAACAAGATGTATTTATTGGTCAGATGGTTTAGTGTCATGTTTAAAGGTGCAGTATGTAGTTCTAGAGAATTGGGGAAAAATTTCAAGAATTTGAATCACAATACTCAAAAAGGCTACCCACCTGAGTCTTTGGTCCCTCCTATCCCTCTCAATGGCCCATCCCACACTAGACTTCATGAGCCTGAGCAAGGCAGTGTTTCATGAATCGTGTATGTTGTGCATATTTTTGGTTCTCACCAACAACGCATAAAGCAATGTCTGATTCCAAGGTGAGAAACAAAAGAATTCCGAACGTCTGATCGTAAACGCTCTAAAACTGAGTCGTTCACCCCAAAGCAACGAGCACAGACACAAATGACCGTTTCCATAGTAACGACATACAGTTAGCTAATGTTAACAAAAGCAATTTCATAATTTTATTCCCCTATTAGTAGGAGCAAGTGCATGACAATCGTTTTTATTTATCTGCGATTGGCACCATAGGTACTATACGTTGCCGAGTATATCCAACATATGCATGCAAACGAATAATGCCTTTTAGACATAAATCTGGCACGATACTCCCTAACGTTTTGAAACTGCACTTGGCGATTTGACAAGACAAGTCTATTGCAAAGACATGCAACGACTTCAGCTGCCTTGCAACTAGGCTACTAGTTCACACCGCTGCTACTTTTGTCTGCAACGCAAATTGTAACAACAAGCTTGTTTGGAGGGTGACGCAGTAAGCAGTTGCCTAGGAGTATGCACGCGAGGTGATTGACAGGCAGGTAGCCCTTACTCCTTGCAAAAACTCTCCTGATTGGTTGGGGATGGGCGGGCGTTCCTAGATTTTTTAAAAGCTGAATACAGGGCCCAGTGTGCTCATATATAGCGCACATTCTCTCTGAGCATTTGGTTTAATGATATCCTCCAGGAGGTATGTAATAAACGTAAAAAAACATAAAAAATAAATGTATTGCTAGAAATTCAAACTTACATACTGCACCTTTAAGTTTGCAGAGCAGACTGCAGAAATGAGCAGACCAGCTACTTCCAAAAGGGGGTGGCAGATTTCACTAACCATCCAAAATCTGGCTGTAGGCCTATATTTATAATATTTCTCATCTTTCCTTACGTCCAAAGTTATAGCAGTCATGTACGTTGTTGTTTTTTTTAAATCATCTAATAAGTGTCAGTCAGCAACATGGCTATATATATTCTTACTGCTAACTTCTAACTCACACCAACCTCGTACATCTGCTTTTGTATGGATGCCGGTGTTCTGAGAATTTGCGCCTCGATCCCCGCAGGATGGGCTTCCCGGTAGCATATATTATCAAATACAACTGAAAATTTTAAACAAATACAACTGAAAAATTGAGCCTCCCCTCCAAATGGGCAACCGCAATTGAATAGTATGAGGTAGCCCATTTTGACAGGGAGAAATGACCGCTCAGAATGTGCTACCGAGTAAATGCGCATGCATGGTTTGCGATGGTAGCCCATCCTGAGGGAGAGGATCAGAATTTCAGAACACCGGGAAGCTAACCCTAATTAAGTCACCCGGGAGAACAACTACACTACTCACTCTACTGTAGTTTAATGGGCCCTATTATGCTTTTTGAGGTTTTCCCTTTCCTTTAGAATGTTATATAGCTTTTTGTGCATGTGAAAGGTCTGAAAAGTTACAAAGCCCATAGTTCACGCCAAAGGGAGCTACTCTCTCTCACAGGAAACACTGCTCCTGAACTGCCTGAAACGCCTAGTTTGTATTCCGGCGTTTTCTTCCGTAACTTATCTACGTCACTAAGTCAGACATTTGAATAATCTTTGGCACGCCCTCAACCAGAGCCAGGCAGGCAGTTTCGCCATGTCGAGAAAATACTGTTTTGGAAAGCGCGAAGGCAAATTCCCTTTGTTTGGCCAGCTGACCAATCAGAGCAGACTGGGCTCGTCGGGAGGTGGGGCCTTAAAGAGACAGGAGCTAAAACAGAGCATTTCAGACAGAGGATGAGTAGAGGTGCTGCAGATCCAGTCATTTTCAAAATAAAAAATAGTTTCTTGAACATTAAACCTATTCTAGTAGAACTCCTAAATATTACTCCTGAAAATAAGCATAATAGGGCCCCTTAAACATAATTTAGACTCATTCATTGGAAGTAATTGTGAAAAGGTTCCGCGATTGTGTTTTGCTTAGGGATCTAAAACAACGTTTGGACGTCAGACTTAACAACCGAATAGTATGAATACAGGTAAACATAGGAGATTGTTCATTCCAAAACTCGGTTGCTCTTTTTTCAAGTTAGTCAAGCTCTCTATTGTTAAAAAAAAAATAATAAATTTGGTCCATCGATGTTTGTTTATGCGATTGATGCATGGATGCATATATCCATCGTCCCAGCCCTACTAGCCAGCCAGCTTGGTAAAACTCATTTGTTGATTTAATCGTATCCATTATTTAATATAATTTAATAATCTTTACTGTTTTACCTGCATGACTGAGAGACTAAGTAGTAGGCCTACTTCATTCAAAGTCGAGTCTGAGCTTAATTTGAAATCTGGTGACATGGCCGGTGGCCCCCTCTACCAACCACAACCAGACGTCCTGACGTGGGCAAGTTTGTGATTGACGTACCAGCGCCGCACCCTCAGTGTCGCACTTTTTCAAAATACAAGTTTCAAATTTACCGTTTTTTTCTCACCCCCGGTGTAATTTTTCCAAGATAGCTTATGATGGATAGATATTTTTTGAACGTCAACCTATAGTTCCTTGGGTAGCTAGTTGCCATGATATTGCTAGCTAACCATTACATTAGCTTGAAGTTGTAGCTAGCTGTTTAGAACTAGGTAACGTTGGTTAGTTTAAAACGTTGTCGACAGTAAAAGAGCTGGAAGCAGAAGATAAATGTTTGAGCAGATTAGTGATTTTTCATGCTCTAGCCTAGGGACATAAAACGAGACAATACATTAATTATAAATTAGCCACCAAAAGATTGTTTAAATAGGTGAGTGTCCTTGTCCATTGAGAGGTCATGGACAAGAGAAAGGGCAAGATAACAGAACTATTTAATGAATAATAAAAGAGCCCCATACCAGGAAGATAAGGAAGTAGCAAGGTGAGCACATTAAACTAAATAATAGATAAAAAAAAAGAAAGAAAGTGTATTCTAGTTTGGTTATAGTTGTGTGTATTAGACATTTAAATCTTTCTATTTTATTATGTTAGCTATGGATTAAACGAGATTTTTCATTAGTGGTAAATAACTGTTACTTGTAGCCAGCCAGTCAGGTCGGCCAGCAGATAGATGAGGTGGTGAAAAAGCAGGTAGAGGCAGGAGATAGACCGCAGGGTGGCAGTGGATGGGCCACAACAGGAGGAGATAGAGGACCAGGCAAATACAGGGACCTTGTTCAATTGTTTTACAGGCAAACAAAAGGAGGGTCAAGTGTTCAGTGAATGGACATGACATCTGCAGTGATTAGTGTGTTAGTGTATTCAACAAACATTTTAAATGTAAATAAAGATGTGCTTGTCACGCGTACATGTTTTTTAATTTTGCATTCCAAATATAAATGTATGGAGAAAATGCATTGACTTAACAATGGGAGTAAACCCGGAACGACCACACTCGCAATCACGCAGTTACCACCTTTTCTTACAAGCTTTTCTTGGAGCCAGGAAAAATCCTGTGTATATTATATAGGCTATATATGTATACAATATACTGTTACAATCGCCACATCACAAGGAGGCAGAAGTAATATTTGAATTGTAGTGTTTAAACCAATGTTGTGACTCCAACATTAACAAGTAGAACAGAGATACAAGTTACCTACATACATATCCAAATAGTTGAAGAGGTTTTTGAGTAATGACATCAAAACCAGAAATTGTTACAATTGCCTCCCACTATTCATTACTGACAGGTTCCTGTTCTTGCTTGGATTGATAATTATTTATGTCAAATATTAGTTTTTTAATTGTTTTGAACGTTTTGTAAGTTGTCATGTTGTCTGCCACTTGGCCAGGTCAGCACTGTAAAAGATAATTCGTTCTCAGCTGACTTAAATAAAGATCATATGTAAAAAACAAAGTTGTGAGCTTTTATGCATTGGTTTGTCGCTTGGATGCGAGTTTCTGTTAAATATAGGCCTACTTTTTCTCATGAATGGAACAACACGTTCAACAGGTTAAGACAGATAAGTAAAACTTGATCGCCTACTCTGTAAGCTCGTGAACTAATAGCTTTCGTTGTTTCAGAATTGCACTACGTTACTGAATGGAAACATCAGCCAGGTTGTTAGCTCTCTACAAAGAAAATTCCTGACTCCTTACCTTGAGGCGCTTCAGAAGTATCCCCAACCAAGTTTATTCATTTTCAAACCATCAGACATTGCATTCAGAAATATCTAAGACAAGCAAATATCTATTGATAAGATTAGCAGACAACCGTAAACAAGCATTACATTTGTTCGGAGACTTTTTAGAACTAAAAAAGTGTAGCACATAATTGTTCTACTACAGTGTAGAACATAATTGTCATGGACAGCATTAACCAAATTGAAAGTTTTAAATCAATTTCATTTATATTTGCCCATTATTTAGGGGGCCTGAATCTTCAGGATAGTTAGGTTTGATTGGGTAAGTTTTTTTTGTCATGAGTTAATTTATAGCGTAAATATTTGCAAATCTTTAGACGTAACTTAGTAAAATGAAGCAGCGTTGTAAAAAAAAATAATATTGCAAATATAATGAATGTAGGAAGCCTACCTCGAAGTTTCTCCCCGTCTGTTACATCACACAAAATAAAGCAGCAACTGCCGTCTCCGAACTCGGTCTCCAGCCCCTTCTTGCACTCTTCTCCAACAGTCTCATTTTGATCCAAGATAGCAACCTATTTCAGCGAAAATGTGTATAATATGTTAAATATCTTTTTCACGTGTTACCACTTCTGTTGCAAAGTTACAGAGGAACTGGACTTCATTGACGCAGTCCTTGATAAGCGCGATCATGAAAGTGTCCAATTTGCGCAATCGTGTTAAACAAGACATAACGTTTATTTTAAGACGGTGAAACAGGCTACACCGACCTTCGCAGATTTGGTCAATAACGACTCAACGACTGCTCTACCAATTCCTTGCCCTCCTCCGGTAACCAGCGCTACTTTGCCGCACAGAGCCATCGAACTGCTGCATCTGGAGCGAGACGTGATAAGGTGGATGGTATGGTGTGTCTGTGTTTCTGTAATGTCCTGTGGGTCTTGACTCCCGTCTTGTTAACTGCTGTGTTGTTCTCGAACGCTCTATTCTTCTGTTCTAAAGTTTTCGCTGTGATTCGTCTGGCACTTGACTGGTCTCATGTCCTAAATAGGTTATTTAGGTTATGACAATGATAGAGCATTGTTGTTTTACTTTTCTTGTCCTATTTCATTCCTCCCATACTTGCTACCTACACACGATGTGTATCTTAAGTGTGAACGCTAGCTCAAAAAAAAAAAAAAAACTACTTCATTCCAGTTGCCTGCTAGACGTTTCGGTGCGATTGTTTAAGCTTACCATACTCCTCGCAGCATACTGTAGTTCATGGTATTTGACGGTATCTTGTCCGCCAACCCTTACACTAGCTGAGGCCAGGCCAAACGTGCGCACAATCCCAGGGAAAAGCACTCGAAAACCTGTCTGTTTGGCCTACAGTCATTAAAAATGGTTTACCCGTATGTAAAAACAATAGGCTATTGCCCTTCTAACCTATTGGGTTGCCTTATATCCCTGGCCCTTCTTGGCAGAATAATGCTAATTGAATTATCATTACATGTAAAAGCTATCTAGATCAACTTTTGTTCTTTTGCTTGGTTTTTCCAGTCAACTAAATACTTCTGTGTGACACCAAAGTAGTTTTATCTAATTGAAATATTTGTTGGGTGGGATATTTCTTCACCACTAAATATAACAACAATGAGTCATCAACCTATCCTAGACATTTAAGCTGTTTTAATACTATTTGAATGTCAACAAAAGCTAAATTGGACTATGAATATTATCTATAGATCATGTACAAAACATTGGGTTACTCCACTCTCAGCCCAACAGGAAGTAGGACAAAGAACACATCCCAAAATAGATATAGTTTATTCTGTTCATGCATAACATTTAATCACAGTTATTTTGTTTACAAAATGAATTATTCATAGACACTTGTTGTAATAGTGTACATTAAATATAATATTCTTGTGTGTCAAGTCAAATATTCTTCTATGCGGGAGACAGTGAAAATATTAACTATATTACGTAGAAATAGGAATGTTTTGGTTTCCATAAGGATTGTGAGCGGTAGGGGCTAATTAACTTTTCAAAACGTTTTGACTTATTATTTTATACATTCTACAAAGTGTTTAGTATAAAAAATTCAAACATTTAATTTAAATGAAAGTACATTTTTGGACAGGAATTTAATAAAATGCATATGGACTTCGCCAGAGGCGTCATGCACCTAATTCTTTTGAGGGGGCACAGCTTAACAACTCGTACTATATTATATTAAAAAAAAGTGGTAGGCTAGCAAGATTTTGCTACCTTTAATTTCTAGGCCTGACAAATATAAAAACTACTATGGATTTGATTTCAAATAATTGAGGGGGCATGTGCCCTCTGTTTGAATGGGCTCCTCTGGACTTCGCCCTTGGAAGGTGTCCTCTAAATAAAAAACAGTCTAGTTGGGATCCTTAGTGTAGTGAATGAGTTATAAGGGGAATGATGACAGCAAGAAAGATGTTTGTGGTCATCACAAAACTCCAACCAGAGCCTCACACACACCAAAGCTACTAGGAATGTGACAGGAAAAGGCCCAAGTGCCTGTTCCAACTTGTTTGTATTCACTACAGTATTACCTTATAGTTGGGGACTACCATTAACCCCCTCATGGAACTGTATAAAGAATGTTTTTTTTGTTGTAATTTCTCTACACAAATTCGAAATTTTACATACGTTAAAATATGTTTCATGTCCCAAGTGCTAAGATGTTAGATGACACATTGCTACCCAAACTACTATAAAAACAACCTCCTTAAAGTGGCTATATGAAAACTTTTTTGAATTATCAATACCTTTCTACAGTTTGCACATTGTAATGTCTATGGGGGACTGAAAAAATCTCTGTTCAGATCAGTCCTCTTGAAGTTCAATATTTAACACTCATTTTGTCTGCCACAGGTTACGATTTCCTGCGAAACTGAGACGAATTGCTTTGTGGCACATGGAAGTGCGTCACTAAATCAGGAAAATAATATACTTGGAGTATAGTCGTTGATCGTGCTAGCGATATGCGGTGACCACGAGCATTCTGCATGTCTTCTTTGCGATGATAAGGTAAATATAATTACACTAAGCAAACGGTAGGGGTTCCCAAAACCAGAAGCTACACACAGCCACTTTAAAATCTCACCTTAATACGATAACCATAATTCAGTAGAAAAATAGGCAATTTTTTTTATTTATGCAGTAGCCCTTTAAATACAGATTGGCTATGTTCGGAATCGCCTACTTAAACACTACCTACTACATACTCAACAAGTGCATACTGTATACTGACTACTTAAACAGAAATCTAGTATACTACATTTTTGCAAAGATTTGCCTATATTGTTAGTTTACTCAACTGGAACATGTGACCAAAAACCACGGCCAGAAGGAAGTTGCCGAATTGCATTTTGGGGCGTGAAGCATTGTCTAGTAACCTCTCTCGGGTACTCAACATTTCCCCAAATATAGTATGTCATCTGGGAACTTTTTCCATACTCAAATTTCACATACTATGTACCATTGGCATACTGCATACAAATTTTTGGTCAAATGTAGTACGTTAAGTGTGCATAGTAGGCGATTTCAAACACAACGATTATGTTCGAATCATTGATGGTCCAGGTTTTGGACGTGTAAAACTCAAACACTGCAAGTAACACTTTCATTTACCTAACCAGCTAAATGTTTGTGCTACATACACCATAAAGTACCCTCACAAAAGAACACTAGCATGCATAGTTTTTTATGTGATTGTGTTTTGCCTTCAGAGATTTGAGCTGCAGAATAGGCAACTTGTTAAGTACTAAGTACAAGGTAGTTATGTATAAAAAATACACCATTTATCCGGAGTTCACAGTCTATATGGAAACTGGTCAAATGCTCGAAACTACATGGGAAGTACTTTAACATTTGAACTATAACTTATGTAGCATATAATTGATTTAAAATGTATAATGCATAATCATTATAATGTATAATGGCAGCACGGTGGCTCGGTGGTTAGCACTGTTGCCTCACAGCAAGAAGGTCCTGGGTTCAATCCCCACCTGACCCAAGGGCCTTTCTGTGTGGAGTTTGCATGTTCTCCCCGTGTTCGCGTGGGTTTCCTCCGGGTACTCCGGTTTCCTCCCACAGTCCAAAAACATGCAGGTTAATTGGTGACTCTAAATTGCCCATAGGTGTGAATGTGAGTGTGAGTTGTTGTCTGTCCCTATATGTCGGCCCTGTGATAGACTGGCGACCTGTCCAGGGTGTACCCCGCCTCTCGCCCTGTGTCCGCTGGGATAGGCTCCAGCCCCCCCCGTGACCCTGTACAGGATAAGCGGTTAAGTTAATGGATGGATGGATGCATAATCAATAAAAATCTAATATAAAATCTAAAAATTAAGCCTTTATTTTTCTGTCATTGTTAAAACATTTGTATTATTTTATTCCCAATAACTTTAGCTCATTTGAATTTAATGGACATGAAATAGAATTTACACTGCAACAACCTGAACGTTTTAGAAACTACTGTGATGTTTATAGACAGGTTTGCAACAATAGCCTCTGCACAAGAAAATCATATGTGACCCATTCATATCTCGCACAAAGTTATATAATTGCATCACAAATTAGACACAGCTCTTGAAGTTAAACAGAAAATTGCTAACAATACATAGTGAAAACGAAAGAAATTAGGGAAAACCAGGAGAACCAAAAGGATACACCCACAGACTGGGGTTGCTATGTGTCTCCGTATTCATATGTATACCTACCCAGAGAGTTTCATCACTTACAAAGGCAGGCTAGAAGCAAATACATATTATGGAAAGTTTTAAAATTTCAGAAGGATGTTCTGGATTTATAAATGGTGAAGCAATTTTTTAGAGAGAACCATGGATTAAGCATTAAGGTTGGTTGAGATCTGTTACCCTGTTTTTTTAATTTTATTATTCTGGTATGTCATTAAAACATAGGTTATTGTTGATGGGTATAGGAAGAAACACTACACGCACAACATTGGTAGTTAAGCTGTAAGACACATAAGTGAGAATAGAACATGTGAGTGTGCTGTGTGTGTGAATGCGTGAGAGCGGAGCCGTGTTTCTGGGGGAATCCGCAGTTTCATTAAGTCTCTCTTAGATTTAGTAGTAAACCCTGATCATGTGTATAACAACAACGTGTCTAAAATTAGAAACACAAAATTATTTAACCGTTTTCACTAAAGCTTTTGACAGGTACATTGGCAAGGTGTACTGCTTTCAAGACCTCATTTCCCCCTGATCTCCGACAGATAACTACAATATTAATACATTTAATTTGTAATACAATAAAACAATCTTAGCATGCTTATGTTCTCTGAAAGTCCACTTTTATGGACTTCGGCAAATAGCAGCCGAGTGCACTAGCTTACTGAAAGAATTAGCAAGTGAAAGCAGGAACTCTTCTGTCTCAAAACTTTTGGACTACATGCAGTACAATGCTTTGCATAAGTATTCACACCCCTTGCATTTCTCCACATTTTGTGGTGTTACAATCCAGGACCAACACAACATACTGAACAGTTTGAAGATGCAAAATGTTTTATTGATTGGTTGCATACGTTTTTATGTTTAGTAGTCAGAATTGACTGAAATTACAGCCGTGATTAAGTCTAGATACTTCAATCTGTGCCCATTGTTCTTGACAAAATCGCTCAATCAGGTTGGATGGGAACTGTTGGTAAAAGGTATTTACAAGCCCCAAATTCTCATATGAGTTTGAGTCTGGGATTTGAATGGGCCATCCTAAAATATTCAGGGTTTTCCTTTTAAACCACTCAAGATTAGCTTTGAATGTGTGTTTAACTTTTGCTGTGTGTTATAGTCCTGCTGGAAGGTGAACCTCTGCCTCAGCATCAGGTCATTTGCAGACTAAAACCAGTTTTCCTCTGCATGTACTCTGTAATTGGCTCGATCAATCTTGCCCACAATCATGACCAGTTGTCCAGTCATTAAAAATTAAAAGCATCTCAACTACATGATGCTGCCAACAGCATTCTCATGGTGATTATTATTTTTGTCTTAGTGACACATAGTGTTCTATACAAAAAAGTTACATTTGGGTCTAATCAGAGATCCTTTTTTCCACCTCAGTCACAGTTATCGTTGGCATCTTTGTTGCTTCTCTGACTGATCATAGCCTTTCCCGCTTACTGAGGTCTGGTGGACGGCCTTTTCTAGGTAGAGGTGTGCTTGGGGAATATGCCTTTTTATAATAATGTATTAAACAGGGAATGTTTAATGTTTGGAATTTTTTTTTTTAAACCTAGGGGGATACGTACTTCTTCACACCCTTTTCACAAACTTGTTTTAATAGCTCTTCATGTTCACATATTTTCTCTAACAAAATGTGTTTCAGAAACTGGTGTATTTGTTCTGGGATCACATTGCACTTTAATTGCAGAAAGGTGGACTTACTATATGTGTATGGGTCAATGACATGACACTTTTTTTATGTGCCCAATCAATTCCTATTTAAATGTAAAGGTAAGGAGGCACACTTAATACATAAATAAGTTATATAATGGGTGCTAGTATTACTGCCCTGTTTGAAAATCCAATTTAGACCAGCTTGGATTTAAAACTGAGCTGGTATGAGCTGGTGGACCATCTTGGCCATGAGCTGGTGGTAGCTGGTCTAGCTGGTGGTAACTGATCTAGCTGGTGGTAACTGGTCTAGCTGGTGATAGCTGGTCTAGCTGGTGGTAGCTGGTCTAGCTGGTAACTGGTCTAGCTGGTGATAGCTGGTGGTAGCTGGTCTACCAGCTGTCAAATACCTAGCTACAAGCTGGTCAACTAGCTACCAGCTCAAGCTGGATTATCCAGTAGAGTGATATCAGTCTCATTAAAAGCTTTTTGTAATATTGGCACTGATGGTGCTTTAAAGTTCAGATATGGTAGGTGATGAAACCAACGCTTTCCAGCTCCTCCTGTGGGAGCCCGAGGCATTCCCAGGCCAGATGAGATATCTAATCTCTCCAGCATGTTCTGGGTCTACCCCGGGGTCTCCTACCAGTAGGGTGTGCCCGGAAAACCTCCAACGGAAGGCCCCAGGAGGCATCCTAATCAGATACCCGAACTACCTCATTTGGCTACTTTCGACGCGAAAGAGCAGCGGCTCTACTCAGAGCTCCCTCCGGATGACCGAGCTCCTTACCCTTCCCTAAGGCTGAGCCCAGCCACCCTACGGAGGGATACATTTAAAAAGCACGCACATTTATTTTCCCACTTTGACATTATGGAAATTTTTTTGTAGATCAGTGACATATTATCTCAATTTAATCCAATTGAATGTAAGGTTGTAACAGGAATGGATGTAAAAATTTTAAAAGTCCGAGGGGGTGAGTACAATGCAATTACTGTTATATAGGGTTGGTACTACTGTATTTTTTCCAGTGCAATGGTTGGGTATGGAGGACCAAAGCTGCGAAAATTTAAAATAAATACATAAATAAATAAAAAAATGACTCAAAAATAAATAAAATGTCATGGATTGTATTTTCCTTTGTATTAAATCGCCTATTATTTATTTTCCCATTTACATTTCTTTTTTGCTTTTTACATTTCCTTTTACATTTGCTTTGCATTTCCCCTCTTATGTACTTCCAATTAAATTTTTTACTTCGGTATTACTTTCTTTAAACATTTCTTCAGAAGTTGATTTTTACATTTCCTTTTGACATTTCTTTTACGTTTCTGTATGCATTTCTTCTTCATTATGCAAATGAGTAGGTGGTGCTTTCAGTCTTGGCAATCGAACTAGGAAAAGGCGCTATGGCTACTGGCTAGACAGGCTAAACAATGAATGAGCGCACCCTTTTAAACATTTGACAATTTATTCATTTGTCTTTAATCATAAACGTTAACTAAACCTACAAAAAATCTGAAGAAAGGCTTTCATCTCTTAATTTTTTTTAAAAGTCAATAGTCAATCCGTGCACTTTGATGTTGAACAACCAATATGTGAAAAGTTGACCCCATGACATATTTGAATGATAATACATTTAATTTATAGGCGCTATTTTAACGCAAAGGGACACTTATCACGGTAAGCTGGTGTTTTTGGCAAGGAATTGTTTTTGTGGTTCCTAAAGTCTAGTTAGCTAACAGGCTAACTATAATAATTGATTATAATAATAATAATAATAATAATAATAATAATAATGATAATGATGATAATAATTATAATTAAAGCTGCAAGCACCATTTCACGGGTCCTAGCCATATGGCAAGGCGTACAACTAAAATAAAGGTTTTTGCTGCATGTTTAACAAATGTTTTTGAATTTTCCAAATCTAACATCAGCTTAACATATTTCAGAGCCAGCAAGAAAGTAAAACAATGCAAATTGCTGACTATTTTGGCATTTTCACACAAAGAGAGAGATATATTTGGCATTTATAGCGACCCCTAAAAGCAGATGTGAAATAGGCTTCGCATATATGATCAATGCAGCCTCTAGAGGCATTGTATTAAGTTTCATGAGGATCAGACTTAGTTTGACAATGTTATTACCATTTATTAGATACGCCACGCCCATAAGGCCAACCATTGGTCCAATCACAATCTTCTTTTAATAGTTGACTTAGACTCTTCTCCTGCGCATATGTGTAAAATGTCATGCAATTTGGTCATTCACATCAAGAGATATAAATATGTGGCATTTATAGCGCCCCCCTCAAGGCAGAGGGGAAAATGGTTTTCCATGCATTATCATTGCAGCGTCTAGAGACAGTGTATCAAGTTTCAAGAGAATTGGACAGAGTGTCACAGAGTTATAATCATGTATGTGATAAGCCACACCCTCTTCGAATTTCATTGGCTTATAGCGGTCACGTGCTTTGGCCGGTAGGTCTGCTTTGTACACCATTTGCATATCATGGTCCATTGATGCTACATGCCAAGTTTGGTGCAGATTGGACAAACCGATCAAACGTTCTATTCATTTAAGTGTTTTTTACAAAATTCAAAATGGCGGAAAATCTATCCCGACAGACTTTAGGGGTCCACGAGGCTTTTTTGTTCCCCATGTGGAGATGGACCTATGATCCAAATGTGGTGACTCTAGGTCATATGGTGTATGAGATATGGCCTATCAAAGTGTGACATTTTGTGTCACTTGTTATAGCGCCACCATCAGGCCAGTTTGGGTCATCTTTGGTTTGGGAGTAGCGGTTACCGGTACTGACCCGTGTGCAAAGTTTCAAGTTTGTAATGTAAAGCATCTCACGGGAATTTGCGCCAACAGAGGAAAACTTAAATAATTAAAACTGCTAGCAGCGATTGACGATTCCTAGCTGTCTGCAAAGTCTTGAGATTGTAAAAACATGGAGCTGGTCAAGGGGTTGTCTGAGGCAAACTAGAAGTTAGTAAGGAAGAGAGATTGACTGAAGCGCAACAAGTATATACACAACATATAAATATGATTCGACAACCTTTTACAATGCAACAGGGATTTTTCTGATAAACTTGTGGCCGTTATAGCTCCCCCGTACTGTATGTTTGATGAGAAAACCGCTTTTCTGAAGTGACCAGATCAGCCTCTAGAGGCAGTGTAAGAAGGCTCTTTAGTTTTGGACTGAGTTGGACCGTTATAAAGAATTTTGTGACAGGCCACGCCTTCTTCAAATTTCATTGGTTTATGGCCGTCACATGCGTTTTTTGGTAGGTTTTCTCAATACATTTACATATCATAGTCCATTAATTCTACATACCAAGTTTGGTGATAATTGGAAAAACTGATCAAAAGTTCTATTAATTTAAGTGTTTTTCACAAAATTCAAAATGGCCGAAAATCCATTATCGCTGACATCTATGGTCCAGAGGCTTTTTTGTTGATCAAAGGGAGATAGACCTAGGAGCTGAATTTGGTTACTCTAAGTCATATTGTGTTGGAGTTGTGGCCTTTCAAAGTTTAAAGATTGGCTTACCTATAATAGCGCCACCATGAGGTCAACTGAGGTCATCTTGGGTTTGTGGGTAGCTGGTACGGCTGCCCACCAGTATACAAAGTTTCAAGGCTCTAGCAAAGCCATTCTCTGACCATTTTTGGCCTTTTCCCATTCAATAGGATCCATGTGTCCTCTAGAGACAGTGTATAATGTTTCATGAGAGTTGGACTGAGTTTGACTGTGTTATTTATCATTTATGTGGGAAGCCACGCCCTTGTAAAATTTAATTGGCTCGTAGCGGTCACGTACTTTGGCCGGTAGGGCTGCTTTATACACCATTTGCATATCGTGGTCCATTGATCGTACATACCAAGTTTGGTGCAGATTGGACAAACAGATCAAAAGTTCTATTAATTTAAGTGTTTTTCACAAAATCCAAAATGGCGGAAAATCTTGGGGGTCCAAGAGGCTTTTTTGTTCATCATGTGGAGATGGACCTGTGACCCAAATTTGGTGACTCTATGTTACATGGTGTGTGAGATATGGCCTTTCAAAGTTTGAAATTTGGATCACTTGTTATAGCGCCACCAAGGGGTCAACTGGTGTCATCTTGGGTTTGGGAGGAGCGGTTAGCGGTACCAACCAGCCTGCAAAGTTTGAAGTCTCTGACATACAGCAGCTCACGGGAAATTGAGCGACGGCAGGAAAACATTAATAATAATAATAGAGAAGTACAATAAACCGGTACAATCACTATAAGGTTCTACGCCTTTCAGGCTAGGAACCTTAATAATAATAATAATAATAATAATAATAATAATAATAGAGAATAATAAAGTACAATAACTATAAGGTTATACGCTTTTCAATAAACCGAAGTACAATAAACGTACAATAACTATAAGGTTCTACGCCTTTCAGGCTAGGAACTTTAATAATAATAGGGAAGAATAAACCGGTACAATAACAATAAGGGTCTACGCCCTTAAGGCTAGGACCCTTAATAAAATGTGACATGAGGTCAACTTTTCACCTATTGGTTGTTCGACATCATAGTGCATGGATTGAGTATTGACTCTTTTTTTTTTATTAAGAGATGAAACAGTCCTATCTTCCTAGTATTTGTTGGTTTTGTAAACATTATTGAATAAAGACAAATTAATAAATTGTCAAATGTCTAAAAGGATGTGCTCATTGTTTAACTGTCTAGCCAGTAGCCATAGCGTCTTTTCCTAGTTTGATTGCTAAGACTGAAAGCACCGACTACTCATTTGCATAATGAAGAAGAAATGTAAAAGGAAATGTCAAAAGAAAATGTAAAAACCAACTTCTGAAGAAATATTTAAAGAAAGTACTACCGAAGTAAAAAAATTTATTGGAAGTACATAGGAGGGGAAATGCAAAACAAATGTAAAAGGAAATGTAAAAAGCAAAAAAAGAAATGTAAATAGGAAAGTAAATAATAGGGGATTTAATACAAAGGAAAATACAATCCATGGCATTTCATTTATTCTTGAGTCATCTATTTATTTATGTATTTATTTTTAATTTTGGCAGCTTTGGTCCTCCATAGTTGGGCCCCCAGAGGAAAAAATCAGAAAGTTTGGGGGCAAGATAAAGGAAACTGAATTCAACTAGAGCTATGAGAGGTGTAAGCTTTTTGGTTAGGATTCTCCCACATTTGAGAGAATTAATTACATAATTTAGTATTACAGTGTTTTGTATTTTGGTCCCACTTACTCTTTCTTATCTTCTATGGCTTGTGAATATACAGATTGTATGTGTGTGTGTGTGTGTGTGTGTTTGTGTGTGTGCTTTCATGTGTGTGTCTAAGCCTTGTGGAAGTCTTCATGACGTAGTATCTTATAGAGAACCCAGTAGAAGATATTAAAAAATAGGAAAGCCAATGGGAATCCAGCACGTGACATGGTGTCAATCTTCTTTGCCCTATCAATAAACAGCTTCCTCATCTCTTCATGTGTCTTAGCAGCCGTTCCTCCGGCAGTTTTCCCGCCCCCTGCACCGGGAGGATTCTGGGTAGTGGTTGTTGTGCCTCCTGGAGTGCTTGCTACAATAGCATTGTTGGAGGTTCCTTTGGAGCCGGCACCATCCTTGTTACTGGGCACTGAACCAGCAGTGATGCTCTGGCAGCTTTCACGAACATCTTCTTCCTGTCAGGAAAAGAAATAGAGAGTGGTTAGTCATGCCAAAAGGTTATGTATGGACTCCAGTTGAACCCAGACTTCCCTTTCCCTCCTCTTCTCCAATCTGTTGTCCTCACTCTCGACCTTGAAGAGCTGCAAGTAGATAAAAACTCCTTCTTTAGATCCTGTTAAATCCTCCCATCCCATCGTTCATCCTCTTTCCTTCTCCCCTAACCTTCTGTTGTCTTCCTGCTGCTCCCACCAGAATATAGAGAATTTTATGGAGTACTAGGTAAAGATTTCACATGGAAACATATCACCTTTCCAAACATGCACTCAGTGTTTTACCCTGTCAGTGGAGTTGTAGATATGGCCCATAGATCCGTAGAGCGGGTCTGAGTTGTTGAGGCCGTTAATACGGCGCAGAGATTCAGCAAGTTCTTTAGGGTCTACGGCACCTTCACCATTCTACCACCGGGGGCAGCATGCACACACAATAAACAGAGACAAGAGACTGCAACTTAAAAGAAGACAATGTCTGGAGAAAAATTAAGCTGGTGTGAAATCGAAATTATTCTGACGTACAAAGGAGTATTCATTTTAAAGTGATATGAGATGTTAACATTCCAAAAATAACTAATCTCTCTTTTATTCGCTCTTGTTTGCAGAAGAAAAACAATTTGAATATGAGTTGAGGAGATCTTCTGTCTGTGATAAACCATGCAGTGACCAGGCACTTTGAAGTTCAGACAGTGAAGATCAAGACATGGAAGACAAACACTAAATCAAAATCACAGTTTTGGTCATAATGGTTGCATAAGGTCATAATAATAGGGCATGCATTTGCTGACACTGAGACAGACACCGTAAAGCAGTCCTCTTTAACTACTTTCTAATGCAGGCCCTCTTATCGTAATGTAAATTGTAGGGTTACATTTCCCAGTTATTATTAGAAAACAGCACTTAATACCCTTTATAAATTGTATCGAAGAGCCTTTATTAACAATGCTAGAGCAATATCAAATCAGAAATCAAAATGAATTGTATAAAAAAAATTATAATGTAGACAGAATAATTCCCTTTAATTGAATAACAATGTAAATATTACTGTAAAGCTATCATTAATGCCCTTTTGTTACGTATTGGTTACGTTTCCTTTTAAAAGAACAGAACAACATCCACAGAATGATGTGTAACAAGCATTTTATAGAAAATCAACACTCCTCCCACCGACCGTTGCAAAAGAGAATTGTCCCACTCTATTATCCATTCTCCATTCAGATATTTTACACTCGCTAATTTAAGATTGCTGTATTATGTATACTTACAATTTGTTGCTGGTTTGTAAAGAGAGATGGCTTCTTCTAAACATGCTAAGCTAACTAGTTTTTAATGTGTATGGGAGGATAGCTAAAAATACGTTAAAAACGGGTTGGCATGTTTAGATGAAGTCAGGCTTTGGCCCGCACACATTAGTAGAGCTAACGCCTGTTCACAATTCATCCGTTGCGCTGCCACACTGTGCACTGTCATGTCCATTGCGGCGTGCGTGTGGTCTACACTCAACGCAAGTGTAGACGAGAGGAAAGCAACAATGGAGTCTCTAATATTTGCAGTTTCGTGCTACCGCAGCCAAGCTAGTCAGAGAGAGGCTGCTTGGTTAGCGATAGCAGCCGCAGTAACAGTGGAAAGTAACATTTAAGTAATTAACGATCTTTTATGATATGCTTATATTATTATTGTTAATATTAAGGTTGTAAATTCAAATGTTAACTGATCACATTATATAGATATATTTCATGTGTATTTAACGATAGTACAACAGTAAACAGTTCGCGATAGAAGAACAATTCCACATCCTGTTCATTTCAACGGTCTGCTCTAACGCTAAAGCTGGGAAAATCCAACGGGTCAGTCAATATTTTGCAACGGAAAACGTTGTCTACTAGAGGGCCAGTCCGTCACAAAGTCCCCATTGAAATGAATGGACTTCTGGATAGCGCAACGTATGAATTGTGAACTGGTTGTAAAGCCTGGTTTATACTTCTGTGTTGCGCTTCTGCGAACGTCTGTCGTGCTGGAATTCGAACAGCAGTTTGATTTAGTGATCGCAAACGATTTGTTAATTTTGAACTCATCTTTTGGGTGAACGAACTGAACTGAATCCCTTCCTGAAACGATCCGTTCATTTTTCACTTCAGTTAACCTGTCTCAGTAAGTTGCGATATTTGTTAGCCTTCTACTTCCTACTTCGAGACTTCAAGACATGAGAGGGAGGGAGAGAGAGGAGTGGGCTTGAGCGACTGTCAATCACTGAACGATGCACCGTCCCCTCCCCTCCCTTTCAAGTCAGTCTCAGCCAGTACGTTCTGTGAACGAATCACTGAACGTACATATTGGCTGAAGACTCACTTGCGAGGGAGGGAACGGTACACATTCAGTGATTCCTTCACTAACTGAACGTACTCGCTGAGACACTAGGTTTCATTGCGAAGTAGGGGACAGTGCATGTGTGTGATTCGTTCAGTGATACAGTTGCTCAAGCCCGCCTCTCTCCCTCTCTCATGGCTTGAAGTCTCGAAGTACGAAGTAGTACTACCAACTATTTTATTTTATAATTAGGAGTCACAAACATACACCTGCTGTACATAATAGGGTAGGAGTTTGTTATAGTAGCTTTCAGTTTGGAAATGGTAGGCTATAGCCTTTTGTAGGAAAACCAATCCCCAAATCTTCCCCCTCAGGCCCAAAATAGCCCCTAGGAACATTCCCGTCGAGCAAGCATGGTCTCTCAAGACAAAGGGCCATAAAACTTTTAACTCTATTCCAGCAACTCCAGATGCAGTTCTAAGGATTAATAAATTGGGATTAAGAAATTGTTGCCTAAAGAACATTCAATGAAATTATTGGACATTGACAACGAGAAGAAATTGTAATATCAATTGTGTCCATTTTCTAGTAATTATAGATTTTGTATCGTTTTTCTAAATGAACCGTCTTAGCTAGCATGGTCAAGTTTGGTATTGAAATGTTCACAATGAAATGTTATAAGCTTTGCAGACGTTATGTAGAACACATTCCTAGTATATAAGTGTAAATAGAAACAAAACGATACGAGGTAAGCTGGCTGGCAATCCTTATCTTATCAAAGTGAGAGAATCTACACCTCTGCCCATGGGCATGCAGCCAATCGGATGACCCAGCCACCTTCCCTACAGCCCTTTCTCAAACTATCTTAAATACGGTTCCCAACCAGGAAACTATTGCTTTTAAACATTCGCACGTAACCTGGGAGGCCACCCTGTCGTTACTCGGGTTGATATAATTGCACCCCCTCTATTCCTTGACCACACGTATGCTAGCAACTCTCAGAATTGAGCCTGTGACCTCACTAAAGGCCGGAAAACCCTCGCCCAACTGTCGAACTTTCTAACTCCACCACTTCAGAGCAAAGGAACCTTTATTCAAACCACGTTCGGGACTTCACAACTTCCAAGGTTTTCCGAAATGATTCAGAGCTTTTAACCAAATCTACTGAGTCAGAGGACCCGCTGGATCACCGAGACGGAACCAGCGCACCTTTGTCCTTACCAGAAGAGGTCAATGCCCACATCAGAGAAGACCCAAAACCCACGTTTCTTTCCCACGTTTTTTCAAACAAGGAACTAAATTTCAGAACTTTCCAACAAAATCCATGCCTTTGCTACACAACGCCACCTATCATCTCAAAGTAACGTAAAGCCCACTTTCCGTGACATTGAGCGTGTGATGCTATTAGCCTATATGCTGCGTTGTTTTTACCATAATTTGCCGATATTTTAACTGTTATACTGTGTATGTTTAGATTCTAACCATAGCGTTAAATGCCTGCTAACCACTTTAGTTTATCAATGTCATCATTTAGTCATTCTTTGTAGTACCGTCATTTTTATGCTTTCTTTAGATTAGTAAATAAAAAGAATTGCTTTGCATTGAAACCCAACTGTGTCATATCTTCGTTTTCATACTATCATTTATTCTCGTAACATAGAACTTCACTACTTCAGAATTGAGATTAAAACATTAATCTTTTTCCCGCAGAGCCGTGCTTAGCCTAAGCTAAATTCTGTGTGGTGGTGCTCCGTATATAGGTAATTACACTTCATCACCTTGATCGATTATAATATAAATTTATGAATTAACTGATAATCTACAAATATTGATAAAGAGTAATTTACACACAAGAAGTAGCAAGTCAGACACCCTACACTATGTAATCCAACTAAATTGCTCACTGGTTTATCCTTCACAGACGACCGTTCAGTTGACTAGTTAGCGAGCTGAACTGAACGTTCGGTCGTGTTTGAGTTCAGCGAGTGGGACACAGTCGGAGCTCCGAAAAGCACTGAACGATTCGAACAAATCTTTTTAGTGAACTGATTCTAATGATTCTAATGACAGGTTCACTTGGAGGCAGTGTCACACTTACTAATCCGCAATGTTCAGAAAAAAAGAAAAGAAACATGGATAAGAAAAGTTAAGGATAGTGACTAGGCTTGGGCCGAAAACGCCGTTTACCCACAGTGTTTGTTCATGCTCACGGTGTGCTTTCAAAACCGGCATATTTTTGTTGGGTTTTTCTTGTAATTTCTCTAACAGCAATAAACACATTGAAACGTTCATCTGTCGACCGATACCATTCCAACACATAAACCTGCTTCTTATTGCCATTCAACAACACTGATTGAATATTCCCATGTAGCGCAGCAAATTACTTAATTAGCTCTTCAAATGCATCCAGTTATTTGTGATGCACCAGTGACGCACACATCTTGTTAACGCAAATTCATATTCTTATTATTAGGCCCGTTTCTGCCTTAACTACGCCCGCAGTTTTGACTCTATCGTTTCCATTTCAGTGCCCAAATGTCTTGGTTAACCCTATCCAGCCGGCACGCTTTAATTTCGGAACAAAAGCTCCAATGACCAAATGATTAATAGCGCAGCAATAACGGTGAATCACCTACTTTTATTCTGAAAAAAGCCGGATATAGCTGACATATCCCGCTATCTACCTTGTCATTTGCTATGGGGTAAGTGGCGCGAATATTTTATGGGATTGAATGCCTCATCACTGAAAAAAAATCACCACAGCCGAAGCGAAGCGAAAGGAGTTAACCCAGGAAATAGGACCAAAGCATCATATTTAACGCTGCAAAGTTAAATCTGAGGCAATATTTTGAGGTAAGACCAGTTATATTTAATGTTTAGTCAATTACATGACTTCAAAAACAAAAGTATGGTGGTATTTAGTCTTAATTTATCACAGTAAATATTTTGTAAAAGTGTTTGTTTATCTAGCGTCGTTAGCGTTAGTTTTCAAGCTCGACATCCCTTTTAATTTTATGACTGGATTTTGAGGTAAAAATGTCTGTGAAACTTGCCATATGTACTTCAGTTATTGAGTTAAACTATTAACGTTAAGAAAAATGGGTTTATTTTGTCTATTTTTCACTTAAATCATTTTATAAGAAGGTAGTAGAATGGAGTGAGTGAGAGCAGAACGACAGGCTTGGTGACTTGACTAGGCTAGATCTATCTGGTCGACTTTTATTTTTATTTTACAAGATCATCACTTGATAAATGCTTATTCATATGGTTGGAAAATCTTGTCAGAATATTGTTATCAGGAACACTTTGCTAGGTTGTTGCTTGTTCACAAAAAAGGAGCTAAAACCTTCGGTAAAAGGCTCTATGGAAGAGAATATGATTGGGCTACAACTAAACCTGCTTTGACAGTGTGTATATTTGTGAAGTACACACGGAGTTTATACACATTTTTATATTTTAGATGGACAGAGATTATGACAGCCTGCTCCAGACCCTCAAGAGGCTCATAGCAGAGGAGGAGATGTACCATGGCATGGTGGCATGACAGCTCAGGAGGAAGACCAACTGGAGGAGGAGGAGGAGCTGGGACCTGATCCCCAGGCGAGACCATCAACTAGGAATGTATGATTGTGGGTGTGTATAATATGTTACATTTTAATTCTCACATTACTAATACTCACAATAGACAAACTTTGTTACTCGCTATCATTTTGGATGTGGCTGCCCATTCTCGCACAGGTCCTAAATCAGCTAGAAAGCGTAAACGCTTCTCTGACTATCCTATCCTTCCTATTTTGATAATGATAGACAGACAATGAAACCTCTCTCTTTACACCTAGGCGACCTTACGGTATTGATTTGGATAGTGTGCTTCAGTCTGTGCAGTCTACAACAAATGTATAGGTTTGAGGGAAATATCCTTGGGGGGTGTGGGTTGATCTCCATGCAAATTTGCCATCTCACACTCCTAAACCTCTTGTGCCTACGTCACACAGCCCAAGCCCCTGAACTTCAGGAGTTACCCAATAACGGCTGGTTATGCTATAGGAAAAACAAAAAACAAAATAGTACTAAAGTAACTTGCGGTGCTCCAGAATGTAAAAGTAAAAGGCTCTCCTTTACTCGCGATAGGGACTGTTTCAAATCTTGGCACTCGGCCAAATGTGACCAGTTTCGCAAAGAGGAATACATTTTAAATCTGAGAGGTTTTCTTGTGTTTCTGCCCCTTCCATTCCCTGCCCCTCCTTTCTCTTATCTTTAGGTCCACAGGTTTCTCTTTCTCTCCACAAGTCTTGTAAATGTTTAGGAATGCCTTGGAATAACATATATAATTGCTATTTATCAATCAATCTTAAAGTTATATTACTATCCCTAACCCTGTTATCTTAAATATTCACTGTGTCTATCTATATAATACTAATAATAGTTAATTATTTTTATAATATTTATTTAATTAATAAGAATAATTTTCAATAGTTTTGAAAACCTATTTTCCAGATTGTTTTTTTTACCTTGCAATAGTTGTTAAGTGTGTGTTTTGTTGAACACATAAAATGTACAGTACTGTGCAAATATTTTAGGCAGGTGTGAAGTCTTTAAAGTTATAAAAAAAAAATATAAAAATATAAATGCGTATAAAAAATATTTTTTTTATCAATTCATGAAATACAAAATGAGGGAAAACCAAATCGGTGTCAAAACAACATTTGGTGTGACCACCCTTCGCCTTCAAAACAGCATCCCCTGCCTAAAACGTATGCACAGTACTGTATATTTCAGTGGTTGTGTCTTGTTTATTTTCAGAAACATTCTTAATTTACTAATACTGTTTGCCATAAAGAGTAAGGAGAACTGGTGGTCTGAAATGTATCATTAGGATAACATTCTAAATAGTTTCCTTTCTGCCGTTTTCACACTGATCACTAGAATGGTCATAACTTTTTTACAATAAATGATATATTTAATCATACATATAAATTAAAGATTATGAGAGAGACCGTTGTGACGAAGAGAGAGCTGAGCCAGAAGGCAAAGCTCTCAATCTACTGGTCTATCTTCGTTCCTACTCCCACCTATGGTCATGAAGGGTGGGTCATGACCGAAAGAACGAGATCGCGGATACAAGCGGCGGAAATGAGTTTCCTCCGGAGGGTGGCTGACATCTCCCTTAGGGATAGGGTGAGAAGACCAGCCATTCGTGAGGGACTCGGAGTAGAGCCGCTGCTTCTTTGCGTAGAAAGGAGCCAGTTGAGGTGGTTCGGGCATCTAGTATGGATGCCACCTGGCCGCCTCCCTAGGGAGGTGTTCCAGGCACGTCCAGCTGGGCGGAGGCCGCGGGGCAGACCTAGGACCAGGTGGAGGGATTATATCTCCACACTGGCCTGTGAACGTCTTGGAATCCCCCAGTCAGAGCTGGTTAATGTGGCCCGGGAAAAGGAAGTTTGGGATGCCCTGCTGGAACTGCTGCCTCCGCGACCCGACCCCGGACAAAGCGGATGAAGATGATGATGATATATTTAATTTGATTGATTTTCCAAATTACCCAGGAAATTGTGAACATTTCATATGCTGAAATTTTTTCTCTATCTTGTATTTAAAATGGTGATAATTTGAGGTTTATGATGAAGTATGGCGAACAAATAATATTGTTATTGAAATTGGTGTGCAAAAGCTTTTGGGGACAGGATGATTACTCTAAAACAATCACATTTATATTTATATATATTTAAAGAACTAGATCTTCTCTTCAATATGGTGTATAAACGTTTAATGTGTGATGTAATATGAAAACACAACAAAGGTTTGTGCATCGTAAATCCATATTTTTTTTACAGATTGGAATTTCTGAACTTTTGGGCTCAGGCTGGAAAGGGTTAATGCTATCCAGTGCGCTAACATGTAGCTAAATGATCGGTTCATGTGTTATATTTCTTCTTATTATTTTTAATCAGTTTTTGGCCCCCATTGAAATGACTGGGGAGAGTAACAGAAACAGAAACAACAGTAGTTGGTTGTGCAAATAAAGACGCAACAAACATAGGTTCTGTTTCCCTATGTAAAAAATATAACGACGCCTATCAAATCTAGAAAACAACATTCTACAGCTACAACTCGCGAAGGGAACACTATCTGACAGTAACATTCTCCGCTGCAGAGCTTTCCTACCTTCAAAATGAAATCTTTTGCAAATAGATTATTTAGGCTATTGACAGAAATAACAGTAGTTGGTTGTCAATAAAGACGTAACAAATATAGGTTCCGTTTCCACATTTTAGAAATATCACTAGACAGAGATGAAATTTGCCAATCAAAATATACAACGTTCTACATATAAAACTCGCTAAGGGAACGCCATCTGACAGTACATTCTCTGCTAAGAGTTGGCTATTGTCATGCATTGAAAGCAGAATGGACTCATTTGGAGGTTGATCCATCCATCCATTTTCCGCCGCTTATCCGGGGCCGGTTCGCGGTGGCAGCAGGGTTAGCAGGGTAGTCCAGACGTCCCTATCCCCAGCAACTCTTTCCAGCACCTCCTGGAGGATCCCGAGGCGTTCCTAGGCCAGACGAGATATATAATCTCACCAGCGTGTTCTGGGTCTACCCCGGGGTCTCCTACCAGTAGGGCGTGCCCGGAAAACCTCCAACGGGAGACGCCCATGAGGCATCCTAGTCAGATGCCCATACCACCTCATCTGGCTCCTTTTGACGCGAAGGAGCGGCGGCTCTACTCCGAGCTCCCTCTGGATGACCGAGCTCTTTACCCTATCCCTAAGGCTGAGCCCAGCCAACCTGCGGAGGAAACACAATTTAGCCGCTTGTACTCGCGACCTCATTCTTTCGGTCACTACCCAAAGCTCATGACCATAGGTGAGGGTTGGAACGTAGACCCACAGGTAAATCGTGAAATCGCCTTTCGGCTCAGCTCCTTCTTAACCACGACGGTCCGGTACAACATTACCGCTGATGCTGCACCAATCCGCCCCACAAGGGTAAAGAGTTGGTCCACTGTTCCACGACCAGGACGGAATCCGCATTGCTCCTCCTGGATCTGTGGTTCGACAATCGGTCGGAGCCTCCTTTCCAGCACGCTGACATAAGCTTTCCCAGGTAGGCTGAGAAGTGTGATACCCCGATAATTGGAGCACACCCTCTGGTCCCCTTTTTTAAAAATGGGAACCTCCACGCGACACCGAAGAGGCGTGTCAACCCAGACAACCCAACAATGTCCAGAGCCTTCAGCATCTCGGGGCGAATCTCATCCACACCCGGCGCCTTGCCGCTGAGGAGCTTCCTTACAACCTCAGTGACCTCAGCCAGGGGTATGGCTGAGACTTCCCCCGAGTCTTCGAACTCTGCCCCCTCCACAGAGGACGTGTTGGCGGGGTTAAGGAGTTCCTCAAAGTGCTCCTTCCACCGCTTGACGATATCCCCAGTTCGGATCAGCAGTTCTCCTCCCCTGCTCAACAGAGCCTGGGCCAATCCCCGCTTTCCCTTTCTGAGCCGTCTAACGGTGTGCCAGAACTTCCTTGAAGCCAACCGAAAGTCCTTCTCCATAGCCTCCCCGAACTCCTCCCACACCCGGGTTTTTGCTTCTTTCACTACTTCTTTCTGCACCATTTGGAAGTTCGGAGTATCCAGCCTTATTGGAGTCGCTGGGTGGGGTCCTGGAAAGGGTACCATCTAGTGATTCTATAGTTCTGCTGGGGGACTTCAATGCCCACATGGGTGACGATGGAGAAACCTGGAGAGGGGTGATTGGGAGGAATGGCCTGCCCGATCTGAACCAGAGTTGTGCTTTGTTGTTGGACTCCTGTACTAGGCATGGATTGTCCATAACGAACACCATGTTCGAGCATAGGGAGGTTCATAAGTGTACCTGGTACCAGAACACCCTTGGCCGCAGATCGATGATCGACTTTGTGGTCGTATCGTCAGACCTGCGGCCGTATGTCTTGGACACTTTGGTAAAGAGAGGAGCTGAGCTATCAACTAATCACCACCTGGTGGTGAGTTGGATCAGATGGCGGGGGAGGCTGCCGGACAGACCCGGTAAACCCCAATGTGTAGTGAGGGTGAATTGGGAACGTCTGGCTGAGGACCCTGTCCGTGAGGTCTTCAATTCCCACCTCCGGAAGAGCTTCTCGTGCATCCCGGGGAAGGTTGGGAACATTGATTCCGAGTAGGCCATCTTCAAAACCTCGACTGTGGAAGCGGCTGCTAGGAGTTGTGGTCAGAATATCGTCGGTGCCTGTCGTGGCGGCAACCAAAGAACTTGCTGGTGGACACCAGCGGTGAAGGAAGCCGTCAGACTGCAGGAGGCCTTTCGGGCTTGGTTGGCCCAGGGGTCTCCTGAAGCAGCAAACGGGTCTCTCTCACCAAGAATTATAAACCTTGACTTTATTCCAGCAATTCCAGCTGCAACTCTAAGGATTAATAAATTGGGATTAAGAAAGTGTTGTCTAAAGAACATTCAATGAAATTATTGGACATTGACAATGAGAAGAAATCGTAATATCAATTGTTTGTATTTCAAATAATTATATATTGTGTGTTGTTTTTCGAAGTGAACTATCCTAACTAGCATAGTCGTGTTTGGTATTGAATTGTTCACAATGACTTTTTGTAAGCTTTGCAGACGTTATATAGAACATATTCTAATATAAATATGTATTAGAAACAAAACGATATGAGGTAAACTGGCAATCCGGATCTTATCAAGTGAAAAAATGTACACATATGCCCATTGGCATGCAGCCAATCAAATGACCAAGGCCACCTTCTGGACATCCCCTTTCTAAGCCCCATAAATAGCTTTCTCAAACAGGAAGCTATGCTTTTAAACATCCCCGAGTAACCTGGGAGGCCACCTAGTTGTTACCACTGATTAAATAATTGCACCCCCTCTTTCCTTGAACTACGTGACCACCAGCAATCTTCAGAACAAAGGAGTTAGGCTTTTGACCTACTAGGCCAAGGAAAACCCTTGCCACACTTTTCGAACTGAACTTCACCACTTCAGAGCAAAGAACCCTTTATTCAAACAATGAACTAAGTTTCAGAACTTTCAACTTCACACAACAAACTGAGTTCCAGAACTTTACCACTAAAACCACAGACAACTTCTCCACTTTGGTCCAGCCGCAACACAGGCCTAGGACAAAATGTATTCATTGACACAGCTCCGCCTGTCTTCTCACAGTAAAATAAACTCATGCTATTCATAACATTGAGCGTTTGATGCTAGAGCCTAGACAACTTCAGTAACTGCTGTGTTGTGTTTACCATAATTTGTCAATCTTTCAAACTGTATAATGTAGAATAATATCCTCCCTATGGCAGGAGTGAAACAGCTAACTATTAGGTTGCGATAATATTAGGTGTTGTGAGAATAACCTTGAGGCCTGTGCTGATTGTCGTGGGGGAGAGCATGCTTGGCAGTTATCTAGAGAAGAGAACACTCCGACCATTGAAACTGAATAACAGGACATACAGGGGGGGGGTTGAGACACACCATCGGGCTCACGAGATGCGGCTGGGGGCGGCCAGAGTACAAGAGAGGGAGAGAAAGGGAAATAGTATTAGAATCTATCCTGCTGTGGCCGCTCTGATACATTCCCAGATATTACCATTAGGGTTACATATCTGCAAAAAGGTAATAATTCTGTTTCTATGCTTGTGCTTCATATTATAATCTAGCATTAAACAAGTGTTGTTCTTATTCTTAGAAGTGTCATAATAAACTAATCATCTCATATTGTGTCCTTGTGTCTGAGTGATCTTCCTTGCCATCAACGAATTCGGAAGGTAACCCGAGGAGGGGTCGAACCTTAACAATAACTATCATGTATGTTTAGCGACAAACATTAGTGTTAAATATCTACTAACCCGTTTTAGTTTATTAATGTTATCATTTAGTAATTATTTGTAATAACATAATTATCATGCTTTCTTTAGATTATTAAAAAAATTGAATTGCTTTGCCTTTAAACCTAGCTGTGTCGCTTCTTTTTCATACAATCATTTATTTACGTAACGTAAGACTTCACTACTTCAGAATTGAGATTAAAAACGTTAACTATTACATTATTAAATTAATGAAAAAAATGTGGTTTTACCGGCAGAGCCGTGCTTAAGATAAAGTCTGTGTGTTGGTGCTCCATATAGGTAATTACACTTAATCGATCGATTATAATATTAATACATGAATTAATTGATCATCTATAAAAATTGATAAAGCACAATTTACAAGAAGTAATAAGACAAATCCCCTACACCATGGGTCTTCAACCGGGGGTCCGCGGCCCCCAGGGGGTCCGCAGAGGTACTCCAGGGAGGCCGCCAAATTGTTTCATACTTATTGATGATAGGCCTACACACTAATTGTGTCATGACAATAAATGCATTTAGCTAGCAAACCTACACTCAATGACGTAATGTTACCGGTTAGCTAACTTAACTAACATTAGCTAGTTAGATAAGATAAGTAGCCTACTGTTATTAGGCATAGTTTATATTCTGATTAATATCATTGGCTTTACTATGGCCTTTTTATGAACCTCAATGGATCGTTTTATAACTAGAACAAGACAGGCACACCCGCCTCCACCCAAGAAACACCCGACAAAAGCGCAGAGGTTGAGCCTGAGCCAAAGACATCTAACGTTGGTGTTAGCGATGGCAAACCCGCTGCTGACTCAGCAGCTACGTGTAAGAGAAAACGTGAGAAGACACGGAAATATGTTGATAATTATATCAAATTTGGATTTACCTTCAAGGAGACTGGAGGCGTTGAATTGCCCATGTGTGTCATCTGCTCTGCAGTGCTGTCAAATGAAGCTATGAAGCCATCAAAGTTGCAGCGTCACTTGGAGACAACCCATAGCCACTTAAAAGAAAAACCAGTGGAATACTTCCAAGTTAATCTCAAATCTCTCAAAGGTCAACAGACAGTGATGAGACGATCAGCTAAAGTAGGTTACTAGCTTTGAAAGCCTCTTATCAAGTTGCTCTTCGGATTGCTCAGAAGAAAAAGCCATACACAATTGCAGAGGATTTAATATTGCCTGCAGCAAGTGATATTTGTAAAACAATGTTTGATAATGATGAGTACGTTAATAAACTGAAAACGATTGTGTTGTCAGACACTACCATTGCTCGCCGTGTTGATGAGATGGCATCTGATGTGAGGGTTCAACTGGTAGAGAAGCTGAGATTGACAGATGCTTTCGCTTTACAAGTAGATGAGTCTACGGACATTTCCAAAGGCGCTCAGCTTTTGGCGTTTTTGCTTTTTTTTTATCAAAACGAACTGCAGGAGGAATTTTTGTTTTGTAAGAAGCTTCCTGAGCGCACAACTAGTTAGGAAATTTTCAAAGTGATAGATGGTTTTTTCACAGAAAATGACATATCTTGGGCAAAATGTGTTGCGTTACGCACTGATGGCGCAAGAGCCATGGCTGGTGTAAAAAGTGGCCTAATTGCGCAGGTAAAGAATGTGGCTCCAAAAGCAATTTGGACGCACTGTATGCTGCAAAGGGAATCACTTGTTGCCAAAGAAATGAGTGCAGAATTGTCCGACGTCATGGTGAAAGGGCGTCGGTCGTGAAAGCTGTAAATCTTGTCAAGAAGAGTGCTTTGCAGACGCGTCTCTTTTCGGCTCTCTGTGCTGCTGCAGGTAAAGAACACACTGCTCTGCTCTACCATTCTGAGGTTTGATGGCTTTCACGTGGAACAGTGTTGTCACGTGTGTATGAGTTACGCACGTCTATTCGGGACCTTTTACTTCTCCAAAACCATGCAGAGCTGGCTGCAAAATTCAGCGACACTGGGTCACTAAACTTGCATATCTTGCAGACGTTTTCTCTGAGCTGAACAGACTTAACAGTTCTATGCAAGGCCACAATACACATGCCATACAGCTGTATGAGAGAATGGAAGGCTTTCAAAAAAAATCTAAAGGTGGAGGGAGCGAGTCAAAGAAGGAATTTTTTCCATTTTTCCGTCAGTAGATGAGTTGGGAGTCTCTGCAGTGCTCTTGCCTCAAGTGACATGTGTAATTGTTGCACATTTGGAGTCACTTGAGGGTCAATTTGGAAAATACGTTTCTGATGCTGACTCCTGGCTGAGGGACAAGACATGGATACAGTTTCCATTCAAAGACAAGGCATCAGATGGTGCATGCTTGACAGTAGTGGAGGAGGATTAGCTCATAAAACTATCCACTGACAGTGCATACAGAAACATGCATGAAACAAGACCACTCATCCAGTTCTGGATCTCTTGTCAGAAAGACTTCCCGCAATTGACAGCGAAAGCAATGATTTCCCTCTTGCCTTTTGCAACAAATATCTTTGCGAAAGTGGATTTTCCTCCCTCACCTACCTGAAAAACAAATACAGGTCAAGATTGCAGCCTGAGGCTGATATGGCCCTCTGCCTTACAATCTCCATCCTATCTAGGATAGACAAGCTGTGTGCCACTCACCAGGGTCAGACATCTCACTAAGCTTCAGTGATTTGAGTATGTGCCATTCACAGACAGTTAAGTTTGAGGATTCACTATCCCTCCCATGTGTATATAAATTTAAAAAAGTATAAATAAATGAATCAGACTTATTTTGAACGCTTATGATTGTGTGCCCCATAACATGTATGTTAAGTTTATACATGGCACTATTGTTATAATCCGCTCCAGTTCAGCGACAATTCCGTGTTTTGGTCTATGTCTGTGAGTTTTTGTTCCATCCTGAAATGTTTCACTTGTGCCTTGTTATTTACCCTCTGGGGTGGATATAGTTAGTTAGTTTTTAGGTATATAGTTTTATTGTCCCTTTCCCCTTGTTGCCAGTTCTTCTTTGCACCTACTGTGTCAAGCCTTCCAAGTAAGTTTTCTAGATTTAAGAGAGAGTTACCTGTTATCAACTTTTGTCAATTTTTTTTACCTCGGTTTGGCTTCTGGATTTGTTTGCCTACTATTTTTGCATATTCTGTGAATGAACCTTCATGTCGGCTACTGGTCCACCTCTATTGTCCCCTCCCTTTGGAATGGTTTGCATGTTCTGTGAATGATACTTCATGTAGGCTACTGGTCCACATCTATTGTCCCCTCCCTTTGGAATGGTTTGCATGTTCTGTGAATGATACTTTATGTAGGCTACTGGTCCACATCTATTGTCCCCTCCCTTTGGAATGGTTTGCATGTTCTGTGAATGATACTTCATGTCGGCTACTGGTCCACATCTATTGTCCCCTCCCTTTGAATGGTTTGCCTAGCAACTGATTGTTTACCTGTGTACCCAAACTTTTCTGTACCTTTTTTCAACTATAGGCCCCCTTACACATTATTGTAGGTCCAGTTTAATATTCAACACAGCCTAATTTTAATCATTATGTAGTAGGGGGTCCCTGCTCCGTCTCTCTATCAGCCAGGGGGTCCCTGGCCTGAAAAATGTTGAAGGCCCCTGCCCTACACCGTCGAAACAGACAACAATCATAACAAGCATGAACATAAACAGTCCCACTGCTTGAATACGGTCCATTCATAATACTATAGCCACTCGGGATTAAACAGGTTTACTCACGGTGCTATTGCCGGTTATGCCACTCACAAGGCAGGCAGAACAGTCCTTGACCAGAGCCTCAATGTCCCTATCTATACCTGGCCACAACCTGGGAGCGTGAATTGGGCTCAGGAATGGCATGGATGGCATCAACATTGGACTGGAGCGGAGAAATGCCAGCTGCTGACTGTCGGAACCCCACATACTCAATTGCTGGCAGAGCAAAAACACACTTGTCCCCATTGAGAGTGAGCGTGTGCTTGGATAGGGCTGCGAAAACCCTGTTGAGACGTTCATCGTGGATTGCCGTCGTGGATCCATGGACGACCACATCATCGAGGTAGATGGCCACACCTGGTATGCCAGCCAGCACGGACACCATCCCTTTCTGAAAACAGCTAGGGGTGGAGCTAATGCCAAAAGGCATCCTGGTATAGCGAAACGCACCCGCATTTGTCACGAAGGCTGTGAGGTCTCTGTTGCTGGGGTGGAGAGTCACCTGGAGATATCCCTGCCGAAGCTCCAGTTTGGAGAACACTCGCTAGAAATGAGCAGTGAGCTCCTCTGAGGTGAGTAGTGAATATTTATTTATCAGGGATCACAGCCTTATTCGCTGCTTGCAGATCCACACACACACACACACACACACACACACACACACACACACACACACACGCATACCACCAGTCTTCTTTGAAGCAGTCACAAGGTTTGAGGCCCATGGAGAGGCATCCACTGGCTCAAAGATACCAGCTTCCAGCAGCCGCTGTAGTTCGCTGGAAACCCCATCGCGGAGGGTCAGCGGGATGCGGCGCAAGGGTTGGATGACAGGATTAACGGAGGGGTTGATGAGAGGTTGGTGTGTGAAGGCAGTCAGGCAGCCCAACCCTTCAAACGGTGTTGGCCATTTCTGCTGCCATGGTGTGGCGACAGTCAGGATTGCGGACCCGCCCGTGTCCAAGAGTGAGAACCCCAGGGCGGCAAAGAGGTCAAGGCCCATCAAGTTGGCCCCGCGGTGGGCGACATGGAATGTAAGTTGTATAACGCCTTTGTTCCATAGCGAACAGTCAGTTTGAGTGAGCCCACCAAGTCAATCTTTGAGTCACCGTAACCACAAAGGACAGTAGAGGGAGTGGACAATGGTAAGGAGCTGAAAAACTGTGTGTATATTTCCATATTCAGGAGGGACACACTGGCACCTGTGCCTAGCAACAGGGGAATACACACATCACCAAGGTCAACTGTGCATGATTTGAATGCCACTGGCCCTGAGTTCACATTGTGGATAATGGTGGGCGCATACTGAGACGCATGGTCATGAGAAGAGAAGGGAGCAGAGCGGCAAACATTGGCAAAGTGGTTTAGCTTTCCACAATTTGTCGCACAAGCTGCACTGTGGAATTGTCCGTGTCAAGTGCACTGCTATGGACAGGAAGCAGTCTGGGGTAGAGAGAGAGAAAGATCGGGAGGAGAGGAGCAGGTTGTGGCCACTTGTTACTTATTGAGAGTAGTGGCACACTCAGCTGCACACTCTATTTGAAAAGCAATAGTAACTGCTCCTGAAAGCAGCGGATCATCCGGCTCAAGAAAAAGCCTCTTACGCACTTTTGCGTTGTTTGTGTGTTCAATCAATTGGTCACAGATCATTTCGTCAAGCAACCCTTTAAATTTGCACAAGCAAGTCAACCCCCTCAAGTTAGCTATGTACTGGTGAACAGACTCACCGGGAAGCTGATGATGTTGCCGGAATTTGAATCGCCTCAAGAGAGCACTTTGTGGAGCAGCGAAATGAGTATTCAGTAATCCCACTACAGTAGTATAAGTTTCGGCTGTTCCCAGAGTCCTGAGCACGCGCTGACCTTCTATTCCCAAGCAGTGTAGCAGTAGAGTCATTTTCCGAGCAGCGCTAACATCTGCTAGCCCCAGGGCTTCGAGGAAAGTTTCGAACGACTGTAACCAACGAACCCACGTGGGCTCAACAGGCAATGCAAGGAAGGAAAAAGGTGGTGGGAGAGAGATGTCAGCCATCCTCGTCGCCAAATGTGTTTGTCATGAAGTGATTATTTCAAAGTTGTAACGGAGAGATTTATTTTCTTTACTCCAGAAACATACTTCACAAGAACAAAGCAATCAATCGTATATCTAGCCCTCAGGCATCACCAAACATCATGGCACCACAGAACTATGCAATCAACACAGATGCAACACTTAACCCAGTGTGTAGACATAACAGATATATGTTGTTCTTTAGGCTAAATTAAGTATGTATATTGGAAAAAGTTCGGGTCTTAGGATCAGTGTAAGTGAAATTAACGTATTTTTCAACTACAGGCATTGAAATGATTAAATCACTGTAAACCACAATACCCATAGATTACTGTGCGACCCTTTCCTTGTCACCTCCCCAGCACTAGGGCGTGGGCGTAGTGGGGGAAGTTCCACGGAGGGGACAGGGAGGCTTGTGAGACACAGCAGACTTTACCAGTGCCACAAACATCAACAAAGATACTGGGACTGGTGAAGCAGTTCAAGCACAAAAAGGGGACACTCCGAGATAGACGGGGCCTGTTAATTAACGGAGAGCCATGGGAAACAGACAGATAACG
Source organism: Galaxias olidus (assembly GCA_026901105.3). NCBI lineage: Eukaryota > Metazoa > Chordata > Actinopteri > Galaxiiformes > Galaxiidae > Galaxias > Galaxias olidus. The sequence goes on from JAPMUY010009710.1 coordinate 36,881, forward strand.
GTGGTTCCTAAATTAGACAGTCCTTTGACTTGTCCTATCGCGATGGTGGCCCAGAGGATGGGTGAGAGTAACATTTTGCAAGTTAACTGGTGGAACAAGTTAACGGGAGGAGAGTTTCTTCTCCAGGGAACGCTCAGTGTGTCCATACTACAGGAATGTAGATCTCTAATAAGAGAAGGCAAAAACAAGTACAAGAAAGACAAAAGCAAGTACCAGAGAAGGCAGAGAAAGTACCAGAGAAGGCAGAGAAAGTACCAGAGAATGCAGAGAAAATAGCAGAGAAGGCAGAGAAAGTACCAGAGAATGCAGAGAAAGTACCAGAGAAAGTACCAGAGAAGGCAGAGAAAGTATTCACAGAAATGGCAGGCAGGGAAGAAAGAAATGTTGAAATTGGGCTATCTTTATGTGGGTAAAGAATACAATGCGGTAGAGGTTTCTCTCACTCCATCACAAGAGGCTGTGTATTGCACACACAGCCTAATGTGTTTTGGGACAACAGTGCTTCATGGATCACAGATGCAAAATTTAAGAGACTGGAAAGAGGGAGAGGGACACGATTTTTCTCCCTCAGCTCAATGTTTTCGTTTTGAGTTGAAAACAGAGATAGCCACTGTTTGCAGTGGCGGTCTGCCAATTTTTCCAAAATTCCACAGTCGGCCTTGCAGGCCCTGGTCTCTCTGAACAAGACCAAAGAGAACATTTTGATCCAGTATGCCGATGGTCTGTCAATCAAAAGAGGATTGGCATGTAGATACTGTATCATTGCTAAATTATCTTACAGATAACGGACACATGGGGCGAAGTAAAAACTCCAGCAGATTAGAAAGAAAAGTCACATATTTAGGTCATGGGTGACCCTGTAAGGCCGCAGTTTGAATAATAATCTACTGTTGGCTATTCAGCAAATTCCTTTGTCAACAAAAAGCAAAAGATATGCCTGTTAGGGGTAGCTAAGGACTGTGTAGCTAACACAACCAGATCTGTTAAGCTGGATTCCAAATGGAGAACAGTACTTTAGTACACCCAAGAATCTTTGCTAGCATATTTTTCTCTGTCTGGTATGACGTAACCATAACAAACTTTTTTTCTCTTTGTCTCCGAGAGACAGCTTTGCGTGTGTAGTTCTAACACACGGACACCAAGGAAAGCAGATTTTGATGGGTTATTACTCAAAAGGCTTGGATGCGGTGGCTCGAAGTCCCGTTCCATATCTGCGTTCTGTGGTTTGTATGTCCTGCTTGATGTTACATTTCACACGCAGTACATGCTGTTTTGGCTTGCAATAACAGTGCATTTCTTCACAGATTGCATTCTTCAGTATCAAAATGTCTGTTGACGATGGTACATGCTAATCTAGAGTGCTGCACCATACTGTTGTTTCATCTACTCTTTCATAGAGGGAGACCCTTATGATTGGGTAAAGGTAGTGGAGTTCTCATGATCTAACTGACATTGCTTATGCGAATGCTGATAAAATGTTCTTTGTTTATGGTTCAGTGCAGCACTCACAGAAGGGGTTAGCCTATGGCGGTCTCTGCAGTGATCACTCACAACGAGACCGGAGAGTGGACACCTGGACATCTTTTGCCAGAAAAGGCTGAGTGGTATGCACTCAGAGCGTGTGGATTCTCTTTGGGTAAAACACTTGTCGTTTTACCGATTTACGCCATGCCTATGCTGGTCGTATAACTTTAATTCCTTATGGAGTCAGAGGGTTTTTTCACATCTACTGGGTAGCCAGTGGGCAATCATGCCCTCGTAAAAAAAACATATTGGCTGCCATCCAATTTTCTCCGTTACAGCGTGTCAAAGCTATGTGGTGCATTAATTATTCATGAATGTTGAAATCTGCTCTCCTGAGCTTCGAACTTAACGATAACAGTGTAACAGACATTTACAAGTTCTCGTGAGTCTTGCACCTCATGAAAGCCAGTGAAGTTAGCAGATGGGTAAGCATCTCGTATTCTACTGATGACACATGCTGGTATTTTTTCCTTAATTCTCAGCATAACATCCATTCCATATACAAACAATATGCAGCCAGACAAAATTGAAAACAATAAAACGTAATAATTTTTTATAATCACAAAAACGCTAAATACACAGTACATTAGCAAACTATGTTGTAGAATAAAGAAAACAATTATAGATGCACATTTATATCACTGATGTAATAAAAAAGTATTATTAGTCAACAGGGTTGTCTAGTCTAAACAGCTACAGTGTTCCCATCGCAAAATATTATGGTAGTACAAGCAAACTATAAAGAAAATTGCGTTTTAATTTTATAGGGTCAGGAACAACTTATCTAACAACTTGAAATCATAAATTCTTATACTTTGGCGCTAGCTAACTAACGTTACCAAGCCAATGTATAGGACAAAAATATTCGTGAACATGAAGAGACAAAATTTAGGAGGAGCCGCTAGCTCGTTACAGCAACATCTAAGTACATCCCCAAATTAATCCACACATTAAATCACAAAAGTTCAATACAAGAAATTATTATATTAGCTAGCTAGCTGCTTACTCAGCTGTGAAATGCCCCCCGTGGCCCAGCAGGTCCCGGCACTGTATTCTAAAATAGGTCTCCAGCACTCCACTGTCTATATGCGCTGCAAAGCTTTCAAACTCGGTTACACACGTTTGTTCATCTTCTTTGCTGGAGGGTGACTTGACAGCAGGAACTGTGCGCTGTCCCATTCATTGCAGCATACACTCTCTGTCTCCGTTGCCATCGGCAGGCAATACCCACAAATGCACCACCAGTTCGAGTCCAGCCTTTGCTCAGCTGCTATTGCTTCAGCTCCAGCTGGTTCACCCGCTGCCAGTAACTGCTGTCGCATTTCTTTATCTCTGTCAAAGTTCCTTAGTCCGGTTAAAAAAAAATACGGCTGAAGTTCACTGTAACAAAATATCCATAAAGTTGTCATGTCTAATTCTGCAGTGGAATCAGTAACCTCGTCAGCCATGATCACAGACAATGTTGATGTGTAACTATCAAGGTGTAATGCTATCACTATAACATCACAGGTATCGACTAATTTGTATGGCATTCCCCGTAATTTGAATTGCCTACCTTCGGTTGTACGAACCAGAAAAGGAACTCCCCATGGCTGGAAACGGCTGTAGTTTTAAAAATTTGAAAAATTATCCCCTATGACGGGGGTCATTTCCTGACTCGTTTTACATTTTTCTGTTTGATTGTGAAATGACACATGACAATACTATGTGTAAAATAGAACACTGGTATATGATAAAAAAACATATCAAAAAGTTGAAAATGGGTGAACTATCTCTTTAACAATCAAAGTTGAATTCAATAATTTTTTTCTGTGTTTCCGAGTAAATTCACGTTTCTCCAATCATTAAGAAGGATGTGTTGTAGTAGATTTTTCAGTATCAGAGGGTGGCAGTCATAGGCCTCCAATGTTCTTGCTTAAATGTAAATCTTAATTTCAAATACAAAAGTCATGCTAAGATGTTTACATTATGGTTTCTGTTCAAGTGTCTTAACAATAATCAAAAAATATTTTAAACTACTAAATGTTTTGCCTCAAGCTGTCTTGAGGGGTATCATTTACATCCTCATCAGCTGTCATCATCAGCTTTACCGCTTATCCTTTACAGGGTCGCGGGGGGCTGGAGCCTATCCCAGCCGACACAGGGTGAGAGGCGGGATACACCCTGGACAGGTCGCCAGTCTATCACAGGGCCACACATAGGGACAGACAACGACTCACACTCACATTCACACCTACGGGCAATTTAGAGTCACTAATTAACCTGCATGTTTTTGGACTGTGGGAGTAAACCAGAGTACCCTGAGGAAACCCATGCAAACACGGGGAGAACACACAAACGCCACACAGAAAGACCCTTGGGTCAGGTGGGGATTGAACCCAGGACCTTCTTGCTGTGAGGCAACGGTGCTGCCCCAGGGTATCATTTACATTGCAGTACAATTTTAGATTTCTTATTTCAGACATTTAATGTATTTGGCTTACCTGTTCACATTGATTTCCAACAAACAATACTATTATTTATCTCTAATGTGTTGTTCTTGAGTCTAATAGCACTTGGTTTGCATTTTAACCTAATTGCTTGAAACACTTATCATTCTAGATATTCTGTTTGCTTAAGAATACTGTAAAGGGAAAAAACACTGAGATACATACTTATACCATTGACCTAGAATGTTCAGATATGCAAGTGTGTTAAACCTTTTCTGTAAGTTCCCGGGATACCAACTACTCTATCGGTGTGTAATGTTTCTTGATGATCAATTTGCACACAAATGGGTGACCTATTGTTTACGCAGCTCGAAGATCAATCGGCATCCTATGGTGACCATTTCTTTACTTTGTTATGCAGCAGGGAAGAGCTCAAGAAATAACAGAGTAATTGGGAAGGGGACAACACGTTTCAAGGACCCTATTGTTAGCTGTTTACCATCTGTGATTGATTCACCATTGATTACTCCTCCATGACCATATAATATACTTTGAGCTGTTACACTGCAAGTTTGGAGATGCACTAGGTAGCTCCCCATGCTTTCAATTATCTATTGTATCTGCTATCTGTTGTGGACTGCATTAGAGTTTTTTTTAAGGTAACAAATGTAATTATAAGCCTGGTTAAGGCATACTTTCAGGACATTCAACTGTGTTTTTATTCACCAACATGTACCAGAGCATAGCAGCGTCCGGAGATTGGCATTATGGCTGGATGTATTATCTCACCCATGGCCTTTACTATGGAAGTGATAATCCGAGCATCTAAATGGGTTGTTGACGGGCAAAAGTTAAGGTCAAGGTTATGCCTTTCTCTCAATCAAGCTTATATGGACGATGATATAATATTGCCAACAACTGCTCCTTGCACTAAAAGACTACGAAGTGAACTTACTAATAACCTTTAATGGGCTAGAACGAAAATAAAACCAAGCAAATCTAGAAACAGATAGATCTAGAAACAAATATCAATTGTCATGTAAAACGTATGCAACAAAACATTCTTTATAGGTGAGGATCAAAAAAGCCTGTGATCGAAAAGCCTGTTTACGGTCTCGGTAGATGGTACAATGCTACCCTCTGAGCAGGATGAAGAATTAAGTATAGAATTGAACAGAGGCGTATACAGCACTGAGAATCCAGAGAAGGCTGGAAAAGCTATGGTGAAAGATATGGTGCCTACTCTTTAGACTTCTACCCCGGCTCATGTGGCCATTGGCAGTGTAGTATATTTCACTATCACACACTTAAGTCAGAACGGTAGAAAGAAGAACTCGAAAATGCATTTCACTGAGCAAATGCAATGTGATGCGTCGCAGTTATGGACTGATCACCTTAGCGTGCAGAACTTGCCCATGCAGCACAAGGGGACTGCAGTCCAGACCCTGTTTGTTGACAGAGGGAGCTTATTGCTGCTAGATTGACAATGCAGCTTCATCATAATTTAATGGCATATACGATGATTAATGGCGGACATATGCGATGATTAAGTACTAGCGTTTTTAGCGGGGTTTTCTTTAAAAAGGTCAGGCTTTCACCGACAATGCATTCTACATAACTCTGCCATAGTTGAAGCTCAGGCACTGTGGTTGGGTTCTACTCTGCCATACACACTTAACGGTGAGTCAGTGAAGGTTGCCCCCCGAAAAAGCAGCGATCTGAGAAGTAGTCATCAATGAGTACAGTGTTCATAGTCACGGTTGCCCCCCAAAAATTTATTTCATGTACCTCATGGGATATTATGCAAATGTTTAACCTCAATACCCAATCAGGACACCAGTAATGATGACTACGTTCCTTGACTTGGGTTAACGTGATGGAGCTTTTAGCATTAACTCATAGGTTAGCTAGATCCACCATCGTTATTTCTCCAACAACTGGTGTTTGGTGTTACAACTCCCGCGTTGTGCGGTGTCCGTAGTGGATTGTTTTGTGTATATGTATATGTGTGTTTTCTCTTCCCTTCTGTTTTCTCTTCGCTATTCCCTTCATTTAGATCTGCCGCCTGCTTTCCGTTGGTTCCCTCCTACTCATTACACACCATCCATCACACATCAGCCATCCGTTGACGGACCAATCAGCAGTCGATTCGTCTACTTTCAAACCCATCTCCCCGGCAGTCTCTGAGCGATGAGAGATAGCCTTCTTTGCTGTGCTTTGCTAGTGGCGTTAGTTAAACTCGCTCTCATTTTGATAAGGTCTGTCCGTTTGGTGTTCTGTGTTTGTTGTGTTTGTTAGTGTGGGGATTATCCCGTGTGTCATCTGTCTGTTTGTTAGTTTGTTACGGTGAGTCGCTAACTAGAGATCAGTTTGTTCCTTCCCTGTCTTATATACAGCCTTTCGTTTGATACCTCCTTATCCCCTTTTGTTTTGCTCCCTGATAATAAATACAATTCATTTTCATATCCTTGGGTTGTCTCAGTGTGTCCACTTTCACCCCATCCACACATTCTCTGGTCCGTGTTCGACTCTTCCTGTCCCTAGCCAGGCCTTCCATCTGAAGGGTTGTAACACTTGGCGTAAAAGACAAGACAGTCAGTATACAAATGTAACAACATGCAAATACATAACATCAACGCTAGATGACGGTACATGCCAGTGAAAAATCTCTGGCCATTCATTTCAAAAGGGGCAAAAACCGATAAAAAATTGAAATAAAAAAAATAACACGTGAACCAATCTCGAGCACTATACAGTATTATGCCGGACATGTCGTCACAAGAATGGAATCTATAGATTATAAACTGCGGCCATAATTAGGTGGCCAAAAATCGACCTAATAATAAGTAGAAGAAGAATATGACTTTCGATTTCAATATGTGACATATCACATAATGAGCTTTTATGTTAGGAAATGGTTAGGGGTGCCACAATGTCACAATGCCTGGCTCTCTATGGTAAAGGTGCTCTGGAGCTGCTGCTTGCCGACTTTGATTACGATATCTCGGGATTCTGTGTCATTTCTAATCTAGATTAGAGAAGCAGCACCCACATTAGCAGAAGAATGTAAATATAATCCAAAAGAAGCCCTTAAACATAATGAAATAGAAAAGTACAAAATGTACAAGTACAAACCGTAATGGTCCAAGTCAACCATTTAATCACAAGAAAGCAGTAAGGAGCACCACAACTGTCTCAAAAGTCAAATAACGTGGACGGACAAACTGGGAAATTGAAGCAGAAATAAATTACATGAAAGGGCTTGTGGGGTATGTAATCCACAAGAATTAGCTTTATTGTTAGGACAACCTACTACATACCAACAACACCTACAAATATTTGCCAGTGGGTAGGTGAGGATCCAACATGCCCCCTCTGTGGGGGAACAACTAATCTCAAACACAAAATGTGTGGGTACAAAACTAGCCTTCCTGAAGATAGATAGATAGACAGATAGATAGATAGATAGATAGCCTTACTCAAGCAAGATATACCTGTTATAGCCACAATGAGCTACTAAAGTGCTTGGCGGCAGCAATAGAGACTGGTATCAATAGTTAATGCCATCCACTTGAGCAGAGGGTGACACCCCACATTCATTTTTTCGGAGAGGGTGTTCCGGTAAAGATGATATATAGGCCAGTGTTCATTTTGACAAGCATTTTAAAATTTGTTGTATTCTTCGTCGCTTACTGAAAATTGTAGTTGAGTTAAAGTCAAATGTCAATGTTTCAGTCCTGACTCCTAAGGGGAATTAACATAAAGGCTCTGGTTTATATGCACACTTACCCACGTGCAACCACTTGAACAGTAGGCTAAACGCGGCGCCCTATGCAGCTATCATTTATTCAAATTGGCTTACTCACTGTAATAACTCCCTTGTACTGTGCCCGGCTGTCTCCCCTTGTTTATCAGTGTTTTCACTAATGTGTCATTATGGTTTCCATTGTTTCCTACCCTACACCCACTTTTGTATTGTTACTCTATTGCTGAATTACTTTTATTTTATGTTTCATTTTCATTCATATTGTAGGCCTATATTGTAATTGTAATATTTACTGTAAGGTGACCTTGAGTGTCTTGAAAGGCACCCTCAAATCAAATGTATTATCATGTATTATCAAGAGGGCAGTAGCTGATGTTAACCGTAACCGTAATGTTAACCGTAACTAGTTTATGCAATCTGGCTGAACTGAATGATGAAGTTAGCAGCGCTTTGAGGTGCTTCCAAAGCCAGAGCACTATGACACGAGGCGTTTAGTTTTCCTAATGTTTTCGAATCAATGATATCGTTTATATTTACCGTTACCTTGGCAAACACTGCAGGGTTTTAGCTAGATTTGGAGCTCTCACAAGGTTAAGTTAGCTTGTTAAAATTATACTGTAGTGGCCTGGCATTTGCTAAAAATTGAGAATATACACAGACTCAGCACAGGGAAAAATAATCATCAAATGAGAAAGATGCATGAAGGTAGGGAGAATTTGTTATGCAATTAAATTAATGGTTAAAATGGAAAACAACCAATACCTTGAGACGGCAACTTTGATCTAGGTTGTCCACCAGAACAGAGCCAGCTATTTCGTCTCGTCTGATTCATCAGGGCATAACGAACAGAGATTTCGTCTTAATTTTCGGCGTTAATATTAGTGTCATTTATGTTGTCGTTACAATTTAATCATGAACAAAAGGTTGTCAACTAATACTTTTCGTCCAGATTTTCGTTGACAAAATTAACACTGATATAGGCCAACACAAAGCTCAGGGCAACTGGCCACGTGATTGCCAATTGTCCAATGCTCCCTGCCGGCTAGCCCACCAAGAGTGGTGAGTTTAGTGAGCCCCGTTTTGTGTGTCGATACGGTGGCGCCTATAGGGTTGAGTGACTGTGTGTAGTGTCGCTGTTGAGTGATCCTTAAGGCCAGTTCAGACCAATGATTCGCGACGCCACTGGCTGCAACTGGCTAAAGAATCCAAAGTGCTCGTGCAGGGGACAGAGATGGGTTTGGTGCAGGTGCCGTTGCATGAACTACACTTGCAGTGTGGTTTAGTTAGTGGAGTGTTTAGGGTTGGAGTCAGCTGGGGTTTGAACTCAGGACCTTCATGCAGTGAGGCAACAGTGCTAACCACTGAACCACCACACTCCCAAGTAAATTTTGGGTGTGATTCAAACAATGCAAAATAGCAAGAAAGCAAGGTGACTGAGCTCATAGGTGCAAGTGGCAATTTTGTTTCTCTCAATGCAATGCATATTTTGAGACAAATGTGGTGACTGTAGCTAAAAGGAGCACAGAGAAATAGCTTATTTGAAAATCTCGAGTTTCACAATGCACTGTAGCGCCCCCCAATGGCTGTCAAGGCCTACATTTTTACTGGATGTAGTAGGCCTATATGACCTTCCTAAACATAATAGATACTGAACAGAACACATAACTACGAGAATGCTTTGTAAGGGTCTTTTCACAATATGAAAACATACAATGCAATGTAAATAGAAGAAATATATGCTTGTCAGTAAGCAAAAACAAATCCCTGCTCCAACTTAATTAATGTTGTAGTGTCCATTGATATCGGATATTGTTATTGCTGGGTTGACTGACATGCACTGGTGCTTTTTACAGTAGATGTGATATTGACATTGTTCAACTTACATTGTGTTGCAGCTGTGGTCAACGTTGTGTTGTGTTTTATGCTGAGTATTTTTGTATTGTCGACTGCAGTAGCCTAGGCTATGTGAGTGAGTTTACATTTTTTTAAACCTTTCCCTATATAGGTTAAATATAACGCTACACAACGTGGTCAGAGAGTGAAATTACAGAAGTGCCAGCTAGAATGAGGAACTTCAAGGCACTTGAGAACAGCACATGTGGAGAAGCTTTCAGAGTTCTGGCTCCCTACCTTGGTCTTCTTTTTACGCCTGTGAAACCTCAGCAGCTCCTTGTGTTGCCGGGAGACAAAATTAACGGCTGCATACTCCAACAAAGCCGAGAAGACAAAAAGAAGACACACTGCCATCCAAATGTCTATTGCCTTTACATACGACACCTAGACACACAGAAACAAATGCAAACTGCATAATTAGAAACGAGTTGACACCCCGTCATTCCAATGTTAAGCATGCATCTTCAAGAGTGCAGAATTGTGTTAAAGCCAGAACACTAGGAGTAGTGGAAACACACAAGCACTTTTTTTACTTCTAAGAATACCACTATGAATGTATTAACAGTGTGTGTGTGTGTGTGTGTGTGTGTGTGTGTGTGTGTGTGTGTTTGTGTGTGTGACAATACCTAATGAGCATTATATACTATGGGCTGGCATGTCTGATTCCCTGTCATGCATAAGAGATTCTTGCAAGACTTGAGTTAGGGTGAAAGGAACAGTGCAGTGTTGCACTCACTAATGGCTGAACCTAGCTCTCTGTCCAAGACACACACACACACACACACACACACAAACACACAAATGTATTTGCTAACTATGCACACACAAATACAGTGGAAACTATACACATGCCTTTACATGAAGAAGCAGGTTTTGAGCAACAATGTAATTACAAACAGATCTGCTTTAGATTTCATCTAATGCAAAAACTCTACAGAAACTCAACTCTTATACATAAGCAGCCTCGCTACACAAGGTCGAATCAATATAAGTTGAATATATTAAAACAAAAATAGCACCAAAGCAAGTCCTCTACCTTAGGCAGAGAAGTCCTGGAGCCAGAGCTCTGAGTGGTCATAGTCAGCACCGTGGTGATGCCTAAAGCCACCCTGGCCGGAGCAGCATCCATGTTGATCCAGAACGAGACCCAGGACAAAATGACGATGAGAAGAGATGGGATGTACATCTGGATCAGGTAGTAGCCCATTTGACGCTCCAGATGAAACCGCACCTCAATACAAGTAAACTTACCTACAAGGATAAAAAAGGAGGTGGGGGGGTAGTTGATAAGTACACCTCTGTAGTTTAGAATGCAAACAAAATGGCCACCTGTCAGTACTGTAATCACAATATGTCACGGCCTAGAGGGACTGATTAGTCTACAGTGCTGTGAAAATGTATTTGCCCCCTTACAGATTTCTTCTGTTTTTGCTACTTTGTCACACTTACATTTTTTGGATCATCAAACAAATATTAATATCAGACAAAGACAACCTGAGGGAAAATGCAGTTTTTAAATGATGATTTCATTTATGAAGGGAAAAAAAGCTATACAAACCAACCTGGCCCTATGTGAAAAAGTAATTGCCCCCTAAACCTAATAACTGGTTGTGCCACCCTTGGCGGCAACAACTGCAATCAAGCGTTTGTGATAACTGGCAATGAGTCTTTCACATCGCTGTGGAGGAATATTGGCCCACTCTTCTTTGCAGGATTGTTTTAATTCAGCCACATTGGAGGGTTTTCGAGCATGAACGGCCTGTATAAGGTCATGCCACAGCATCTCAATCGGATTTAAGTCCGGACTTTGACTAGGCCACTCCAAAACCTTCATTTTAGTTTTTTTGAGCCATTCAGAGGTGGACTTGCTGGTGTGCTTCGGATCATTGTCCTGCTGCATAACCCAAGTGCACTTGAGCTTAAGGTCCCGAACTGATGGCCGGACATTCTCCTTCAGGATTTTCTGGTAGAGAGCAGAATTCATGGTTCCATCAATTACGGCAAGTCACCCAGGTTCTGAAGCAGCAAAGCAGCCCCAGACAATCACACTACCACCACCATGTTTGACTGTCGGTATGATGTTCTTTTTCTGAAATGCTGTGTTAGTTTTACACCAGATGTAACGGGACGCACACCTTCCAAAAAGTTCCACTTTTGTCTCGTCAGTCCACAGAATATTTTCCCAAGTCTTGGGGATCATCAAGATGTTTTTTGGCAAATGTGAGACGGGCCTTTGAGTTCTTTTTGGTCAGCAGTGGTTTTCGCCTTGGAACTCTCCCATGGATACCATGTTTGCCCAGTCTCTTTCTTATTGTTGAATCATGAACACTGACCTTAACTGAGGCAAGTGAGGCCTGCGGTGCTTTAGATGTTGTTCTGGGTTCTTTTGTGACCTCCTGGATGAGTCGTCGATGCGCTCTTGGAGTAATTTTGGAAGGCCAGCCACTCCTGGGAAGGTTCACCACTGTTCCATGTTTTCTCCATTTGTGGATAATGGCTCTCACTGTGGTTCGCTGGAGTCCCAAAGCCTTAGAAATGGCTTTGTAACCCTTTCCAGACTGATAGATGTCAATGACTTTGTTTCTCATCTGTTCTTGAATTTCTTCAGATCGGGGCATGATGTTTTGCTTTTTTAGATATTTTAGCCTACTTCATGTTGTCAGACAGGTTCTATTTAAGTGATTTCTTGATTCTACACTTCTGGCAGTAATCAGGCCTGGGTGTGGCTAGTGAAATTTAACTCAGCTTTCAAAAAAAATTGGTTAATCACAGTTAATTCATGATTTAACAAGGAGGGGCAATTACTTTTTCACATAGGGCCAGGTTGGTTTGGATAGCTTTTTTCCCTTAATAAATGAAATCATCATTTAAAAACAGCTTTTTGTATTTACTCAGGTTATCTTTGTCTGATATTAAAATTTGTTTGATAATCTGAAACATTTAAGTGTGACAAATGTGCAAAAACAATAAGTATCTGTAAGGGGGCAAATACTTTTTCACAGCACTGTATATTAGTTTCACCTGTCCTCGTTTGTATTTTTTTTTTAAGTCCTGTCTATTGTGTCCTGTCCTTTGTTCGTTCACTGTCAGTCATTACGCACTTTTGTTACGCCTTCCTTTGTTCTCGGTTTTTTCAAGAAATAAACTACTTTGTGCAAACATACCTGCATTTGTGTCCTATGCCATCCCGTGACAGGATGAACCTTTGCCAGTGGAAACGCAAAAGTAACCGTTCCGGTCCGCTCCGCTCTGACCCGATCCGTTACCGAGTGCTTGGTGGAAATGAGCCATATGTGTCTGTATGTGTGGGGAGGGTCCGGTGTGAAAGTTAGGCTGAATGGGGGTAGGGTGTGAAATGCAAATCTTGCCTGGCAATAGTGTGTGGGTCTGAGTTCAGGCACTCTGCATGAAGTTTGATTCCATGACAAATGTTGTAATTTAAATGAAATTACTGTTACTATTGTTAAAACATTTCTATTTTGTTTTCTTAGTGTTGATGATGAACAGAGTGCACCATCCAGTACTACCCAGCACAGACCAGCAGGCACCTCTGCATATGCTCCTGTAGCCCAGCAATCGACAAGGTCTGGTCAATCAAGTGCCTCAGCAGTATCTAGTTAGTCAACAGAGCCCTCAAGTCCACCAGCACAGCCGCCAGAGCCAGGGTGAAGACGAGGGAGGGGCTGTGGTCGAGGCCGTGGTCGAGGAAAAGGTTGGGGCCGTGGTCGCCGCTGTCGTAATGCTTCCATTACATCCAATCGAAACCAGCACAGGATGGAAGGCTGAGCAAGAACCGGATGCGTTGACCAAATCCCTCACACAATAGTGTTGCTGACCCATTTTAAGGGAGTTCAAGTATCTCAGGGTCTTGTTCATGAGTGAGGGTAAAATGGAGCGTGAGAGACAGGCGGATTGATGCAGCGTCAGCAATAATGCGTGCGCTGTACCGGACCATCGCGGTGAAGAAGGAGCTAAGGCGAAACTCGCGATTTACCAGTTGGTCTACGTTCCGACCCTCATCGGTCATCGCTCGGTCATCAGGAGGGAGCTCGGAGTAGAGCCGCTGCTCCTTCGCATCGAAAGGAGCCAGATGAGGTGGTTCGGGCAACTGATTAGAATGCCTCATGGGTGCCTTCCTTTGGAGGTTTTCCGGGCACGCCTTACTGGTAGGAGACCCCGGGGTAAACCCAGAACACGCTGGAGAGATTATATATCTCATCTGGCGTGGGAATGCCTCGGGATCCCCCAGGAGGAGCTGGAAAACGTTGCTGGGGAGAAGGACGTCTGGACTACCCTGCTTAGCCTGCTGCCACCGCACCCCGGATAATTGGTGGAAAATGGATGGATGGAACTGCAGTGCACCAAGGACAGTCTCAAACGGGCCAGCTCGGACAAGCCAGATTTGTGACGTCACAAATTTTAAAGTAACCAATCCCGTTCATGGGCAGGGGAACTCTTTAGTTTCTTACTAATGCGGCACATCTGGGAGTTTATCTTTACAAGGTAGATAACTTGACAGAGCTGGCGATCTGGACCAACGTTTATCTAACATTAGCTACAGATTATTAGCTGCTTGATAACGTAGTCTGGCCGTTTTTAACGTTAATAGCAATATATAAAGCAATACATTGTGTAATCTCCAAATATTTGGACAAATTGTTTTTTGATGCTTAAGCAACATTGTTCCCAAAACTTTTAAATCCCATTTATTACCATTGTGATACATCCACTTGTATGCGACCCTGTCCAATGTTCCCTTCTTCCTCCTCTGAATCGGTTTCAGGTTCTAACATAAATGATTGAATTACTACAATATTACTACTTGCCATTATGTAGCGTACATTCGCAAAACTAAAAACAAGCAGAGGTTTTTATCTTTGAGCAGAGTCAAAGGTGAGCAAGTATGCAGGGTGGGCAGGTTTTCAAATAGAGGGGGGTGGGGCGACTCAGATTCAAGAATTTTTAATGAAGCAGAAGGAGAAGATCACATTTTTAGGATTATAACAAGGTAATTGAATGTATTTTTGCAGAAACACGCTGTGGCTTGGCTATCATAGTATGAGTGTGAATATGATAAACAAAAAAAGAAACGTTAGCTACAGAGGTCTTTAAGTATTTGAAACAAGTAGCAGTACCTGGGTTCAGACCCCACCTGACCCAATGGCCTTTCTGTGTGGAGTTTGCATGTTCTCCCCGTGTTTGTGTGGGTTTCCTCCGGGTACTTCGGTTTCCTCCCACCATCAAAAAACATGCTCCATTCTCCTTCCAGTGCCCTGACCCGTCACTGCCATTCGCCTGGAGTCGGTCTGTGTGTCCTATGTGTGTGAGCAAGTCTGTCGTAATATGTTGGGTGAGCAAGTCTGGCGCAAATTGGCTGCCGTGGTATCACTCAGACTGAGTGTTGTGTTTGATAGCTGTCGGTCCATTCGCTGTTCATTCTGTGTAATTAATTGGCGACCAATTTGTGTAAAGCGCTTGAGTCTCGAGAAAAGCGCTCAAAACAAAATAAAATGAATTATTATTAATTATTAAGTAATGCAAATCACTGGTCCCCAAAATAGACACAACTGTGGAGATTTTAATTTGAGAGGGTAGTGTTTTGTCAAACAAATGGTTCAGTTTTTGTAAACAGAGCACCTGTGATAGGCCTACTCAAGGTCAATTCGTATTTTTATGTAAATGTAAAAAAATGTTTATACCAATCACATATTGAGCCTGGTTTTCTTTATTAGGCTATTACACTGGTCTCAGATCTACATTTCAACAGCCACATCAACTCAGTATGCCTAATACAATCTCTGTGTATCAGATCATTTTACATTTAAAAGTACTGCTGCTCTACAAGTCACAAAATAATTTCATAATCATTTTGCAAGGGTAACAATCTGCATGAAAGAACAAGCGCTATAAAAGACAAGTCATCTGCATCCTATGCCCCTTTCTTCACATGACCGCCAATCTTGAGTGAGAAAACAGTGCAGAGACAGAACTTAAGAATAGACATTCTGATATACAGTGCATCCGGAAAGTATTCATACCCCTTCACTTTTTCCACATTTTATTATGTTACAGCCTAATTCCAAAATGGATTAAATAAAAATCTTTCCCTTGCTCCAGAGTGCTCTGGACCTCAGACTGGGGCGAAGGTTCACCTTCCAACAGGACAACGACTCTAAGCACACAGCCAAGATAACAAAGGAGTGGCTTCGGGACAAGTCTGTGAATGTCCTCGAGTGGCCCAGCCAGAGCCCAGACTTGAACCCGATTGAACATCTTTGGAGAGATCTGAAAATGGCTGTGCACCAACGCTCCCCATCCAACCTGATGGAGCTTGAGACAATCTGCAAAGAAGAATGGGAGAAACTGCCCAAAAAGAGGTGTGCCAAGCTTGTAGCATCATACTCAAGAAGACTTGAGGCTGTAATTGCTGCCGAAGTTGCTTCAACAAAGTATTGAGTAAAGGGTGTGAATACTTATGTACATGTGATATTTAATTTTTTTATTTTTAATACATTTGCAAAAAATTCAAAAAAACCTTTTTCACTTTGTCATTATGCGGTATTGTATGTAGAATGTTGAGACATTTTTTTTTATTTAATCCATTTTTGGATTAGGCTGTAACATAAAAAAAATGTGGAAAAAGTGAAGGTGTATGAATACTTTCCGGATGCACTGTACAATGGCTATATTGAGACACAATTAAGGTTCACACACACACACACACACACACACACACACACACACACACACACACACACACACACACACACACACACACACACACACAGGTCTACGCCTAGGCAACTTAAATTAATATTGAAAGGGCAGCCTGTTTGAAATGAATGCCTTTTTTTAGGCAACTTGAATTAATATTGAAAGGGCAGCCTGTTTGAAATGAATGCCTTTTTTCAATATATAAGACTGTTTTATAAGCAACCAACAACAAACATAACCTACCAACTAAAGCCTACTAAAGATTAGTACGTTTTAATTTTGATACCAAAGTATTTTTAAAAGCAGGTACTTTTGTACTTTGACTCAAGTAGAAATTAAAATTGAAGACTTCTACTTTTAGTAGAGTAAAATTTAGAAAGAGTATCTGTTCTTTCTCTCAAGTATTTGTGTACTTTGTCCACCACTGTCTATTTCTCAATAGCCTATCTCTCAATATCAGTGTTTCCATCAGCGGTGTCGGCTTGATGAAAACAACAAAACGTGATCTTTAAAAAAAAGAGAGAATAAAGGGTAGGCTATAGGGACGGAAATGCCCTACTTAGCTAACGCCTAGCCCTACCTCTCGTTCAGTAGATACACTTTTAATTTGAATATTTCAAATACATAAAATATGCAGGTTTGGACACAACATGCCCCTATTTTTATTTGAAATCACTCGTGTCGCACCTTTAGAAGCTCGAAGTCAGCCGCCTGCTGCATTTTGAAAATCAAAGTTGTCCAAGTCATTGGAGCCGCTAGCGATGCGCATCAGCCTCCTTACTTTGCCCTCCTGAACCCGCAGTCTTATTTCCGTTTTAGCAGGCACACTGGAAAAAGTAATAAGGCAATCTTCGATAATTTCAAATGCATTATTTTGCAACATCAGATAATATGTCAGATTACTTTTATTTATCGGCTTTTATGCTTTTTAGTGGCCAAAGGTTGGCTATTGTCAGCTAACGGAATCACTGCTCAATATGTAGATTGTTGTAACTGAAGTTTGAAAAAGTAGGCTACAACATAAGTATCTGTAATATATCATTCATTTAAGTGGGTCAATATCAGAAAATTATAATCAAATTGTGGACTATTATTTTTCTGTTGAGAAAACATGGCACCTTCTTCAAATGGGATTTTTTTTTTTTTTTAAATAACATTGCTTTGAGGGAATGAGAGCGGGTTGAGGGAACATAGAGCCTTGTGAAAATGCATTTGAAGGAACATTGGGCTGAGGGACTATAGGGCTGAGGGAAGAAAGAGAGAACCCCCTTGCTAGCTAGAAAGCTAGATTAAACTAGGAAACTCTACATATGACGCCAAAACACATTAGGTAAATGTTCCTAGGCCTACTAGTTTCATTGTGTAGGAGTAAAAGTAAATTATGCCAGACAGTGTATGGGCATTAGTCAGAGAAGCAACGGCCAGTTAGCAGATCCGCACTCTCGACAGCCACACAAAGCACGCTGGTCACAGTGGCAGCTGGCAGGAGCCTTTCAGTATTTACATTAGTTTAGCTTGCCCTTTAGAACAACAACAAATACAACAAACAAGTACAACAAATCAATTTACAACTACAAAGTTTACTTCACAAATGAGAAGCTACTTGAGACAAATTCCACGCCATAAAATTTCCTGCAAGTAAACATATGAATTTGAATTTGAATTTTAATTTTTTATTTTGCTTTGGAAGGTTGCTAACTGAGTGAAATAACCCAGAAGTATCTAAGTAGCAGCCATGATAGTTACTGTTCAAATTCTCTAAGTGCTAAGGAACGGTGCTTCAATGCTTCCTAACTTGTGTACTTTTGCATAGAATACACTGGACCATCCTTTACGAAAGGAAAGAAAATGCCGCCCCACAATTCCTTGTGGCAGCAATATTTAAAGGTGCCCTATTATGCAAATTTTCAGGTTCATACCTTTATTTAGAAGTTCTACTAGAATAGGTTTATGTGTTTTAACGTTCAAGAAACAATTTATTTTTTCCAAACTGCCTGGATCTGCAGCACCTCTGTTCACCCTCTGTCTGAAACACTCTGTTTTAGCTCCTTTCTCTATAAGGCCCCCCCCCCCTCCCGACGAGCCCAGTCTGCTCTGATTGGTCAGCTGGCCAAACAAAGGGAATTTAGAGAGAGTGGCTCCCTTTGGCGTGGACTATGGGCTTTGCAACTTTTCAGACCTTTTACATGCACAAAAAGCTATATAACATACTAAAGGAAAGGGAAAAACCCAAAAAGCATAATTGGGCCCCTTCAAAGCGATCCACCATTCAGCCACAAAACGATCATTGTCGACCGACAATTAGGGGATGCAGATCATATAGCCTATATGTTTATTAAGCATTTTCCATTTTCCTTAATGTTATGCCCTAACTTGCTAATATCAGTATGTTTTCAGCTGTCAACATGTTTGAAACTTAAGAATGATTATATGTAACTATCCCAGCAAATTTGTATGTCTAACATAAATGCATACCTTGCATATATTTAACAATTAGGGTATTTCATACAATCATATTCATTGGAATTCATGGCGATAAATATGAGTTAACAGGGGGACGAGGACGTGAGCAACAATTCTCAATGTGACACTCACTTCGGTTACAGGTAGCCTTCCCTTTTTAAATTTAAATTCCAACCTTGATAATAAAGTAAGCTAATATATTTCTCCGGCTTGCCCTATAGGCTATGACACACAAGGTAACAACGCACAGGCGAAGCATCTAAGATGCACTTTTTGTAGCCTATAGTTAATCTTCGAGACATTGTAGTTTCTTCACAAACGAGCCACGAAAACCACCGTTGCATGATTACGTAGCCTAGTGTAAGTGCAGACGGACTCCTTTAGCAACGCGATTGTCTATTCCTAAGTCCTTAAGAATTCTCCTTCATATCTTTCCTTAACCTAGCGGTTCCCAAACCTTTTCAGTCAGGCCCTCCTTGGGTAATTAGAAAATGATTAGCCCCCTCCCCCCAATTACCCAACTAACTTGGTATAATTAGTTACATATAGTTGTATAAACATGGCATTTTCGCTATAATAAAAATACACGAAGATGGAACTATAGTTAAGTTACACTTTATTAATTAGTTAATTAAAAAATGTATTAATTATTAATAAAAAAAACTGAAAAAAGTTGATTTACCCAGCACAAACACAACTCCTTCCTACTGCGACTCAGGGACTTGTGTGTGCTTGCTTTCCCTAGCAAATTTTCAAAAAAACGGGGTTGTTGTTTTGAGATTACCACTCTCAGTTCATTCTCATTAAATTTTCTATTGAAGAAATCGAGGGGCTTGTTAGCATAATTGGGGTGTGTAGTCTCCAAGTGACCTTTCAACTTGTTAGGCTTCATGTCTGCCGCTAACGTTTTCAGACAGAGTACACACACAGTGGTCGTTCCTCCGCATCGTCATATTTTTGTCTTTGGTTTTACGTGAGCGTTACCTGGAACATTGTCAGCTTTTCTTTTAATTCCTGAGTTTGTCAAAAACTTTTCCATTTTGTTTTTCGGACTTCGAGTTATGGCTCTTTGAATTTGACAGCTAACATAAGTTAGCGGCTAGCCTACCCTTCAGCGCTGCCATAGCAACCAGGCAATCAGTTTTTGTTAAAACTTAAATTACAGCTCTCGTGGACAAAACATTGTATTCACATTCACATTTATTAACTTATTGGCGCCCGCCCTGAAGTTCACTCGCAGGCGAAACATGGACGAAACATTGTATTCACATTCACATTTAGTTATTAATAACTTATTGGCGCCCCCCCTGCAGTTCACCCGCGCCCCCTCAGGGGGGAGCGCCCCCCAGTTTGGGAACCGCTGCCTTAACCTCATGACGTTTCCCTCGGGGTTAAGGAAAAGTACATAGTGAAAGTCAATAGGACGTACTTTATTGAACTCTTTGGATCCCACCATACACTTCAGTTTAACTGTGTCTTACCTGTGTTGTAGTGCTTGGTGCAATACCTCAGGTCTGACTCATCCCTTAGGAGGAATTGTGGGAGGGTCAAGCCATCAGCCACCTGGACTGGTCCTTTCTCCTGCCACTCAAATATCAGATCGTTCATGGTGTAACCAACTGCAGCGCAGGACACAAACAGAATATAGAAACGTATGACAATTTTAAAATATGCTCAAGAAATATCATTCTCCATATACCTGGGTTGGTATAAAGTCTTAAAATTAATTAAGCTCTCAGCTAAAGTTCAGGCAGATAACTCGAAGTCTGTGTGCTGCTGACGTAAGCCCTCATAAAGCATGGCCTACACACACTTATCACTTGGAGCACCTGTTCACAATCTAATATTATCTCATGAGGGAGGGGGTGGGTATTTACATGTATATGACCTGATGTCAATGCTAGTTCATGTGCATTGTGTTGGATGAAGGGATAAGAAATGCTTAGAAACCACTAACTTTTTAAAGTTTTATTCTACTCCTTGGTGAAAGGCGATCTGGCCAGGGCCAACGTTTCTAATTCAGATGGCAACTGCCACACTCCTTTCTCCTGGGCAAAAGATATGAGAGCAGGCAATCCATAGGCCTACGATAAATTATCCAAATCAGATGAAATGATAAGGATGTAGCACCAGCGAGGCGTAGCTCGTTTGACCTGAACACTTTCAGTATGGACTGGCCGGTTAGTTCAATTTGGATGAGTAGTGTCCTATTGTCTTAGGCTAAGTCAATTGAAGTCAGTAATCAATCTAGCAACCTTACATTCCAAAAAGCAACAAAGGCTTTTGTCAAGAGCCGGCACCAGTACGACACTTTAGGGCAAAGACTCATTGAAATCTGGAATCCATGACCGTCGGATGATTAATATTGAAAATGTCAATAAACATATTGTTTTATACAATTTGCCTTAGTATTATGGGGCACAATGAAAACACTATAGATAAAGAATTTGACAACACAATATTTAGGCTAGAAAGTAATTTGAAGAATATGCTTTCAAAAGGAGCTGTATAGTGCATTATGTCTATGTAATGTGCAGAGATAATAATATACTACAAATCGAAGCTGCAGTTCAGTTAAAAATGGGGGTATACCGTGACATGCACAAAAGGATAAACGAGACTCATGGAGATGTGACCAACACCTTAAAAAATATTTTCAAATTTTTAGGGGTCCAAGCAGCAAAGCTTTTGTAATTGCACATATTATTATGTGATGCGTCAGTTTTACAGTCATAAGAAGCAATCATATGCTGTTATTGTTAAGTTTTATTATTCTTACAGTTCATCCGGAAAGTATTCATACCCCTTCACTTTCTCCACATTTTATTATGTTACAGCCTAATTCCAAAATGGATTAAATAAAAAAAAATTCTCAACATTCTACAGACAATACCGCATAATGACCAAGTGAAAAAAGATTTGTAGAATTTTTTGCAAATGTATTAAAAAAAAAAAAAAAAAATATCACATGTACATAAGTATTCACACCCTTTGCTGTGACACTCAAAATTGAGCTCAGGCGCATCCCGTTTCCACTGATCATCCTTGAGACGTTTCTACAACTTGATTAGAGTCCACCTGTGGTAAATTCAATTGATTGGACATGATTTGGAAAAGCACACACCTGTTTATATAAGGTCACACAGTTGTGAAGTCCAAGGAATTGTCTGTAGACCTACGAGACAGGATTGTATCGAGGCACAGATCTGGGGAAGGGTACAAAAAAAATGTCTGCAGCATTGAAGGTCCCAACGAGCACAGTGGTCTCCATCATTCGCAAATGGAAGACGTTTGGAACCACCAGGACTCTTCCTAGAGCTGGCCACCCGGCCAAACAAAGCAATCGGGGGAGAAGGGCCTTGGTCTGGGAGGTGACCAAGAACCCGATGGTCACTCTGACAGAGCTCCAGTGTTCCTCTGTGGAGATGGGAGAACCTTCCAGAAGGACAACCATCTCTGCAGCACTCCACCAATCAGGCCTTTATAGTAGAGTGGCCAGACTGAAGCCACTCCTCAGTAAAAGGCACATGACAGCCCGCATGGAGTTTGCAAAAAGGCACCTAAAGGACTCTCAGACCATGAGAAACCAAACTCTCTGGTCTGATGAAACCAAGATTGAACTCTTTGGCCTGAATGCCAAGCGTCATGTCTGGAGGAAACCAGGCACTGCTCATCACCTGGCCAATACCATCCTTACAGTGAAGCATGGTGGTGGCAGCATCATGCTGTGGGGGTGTTTTTCAGCGGCAGGAACCGGGAGACTAGTCAGGATCAAGGGAAAGATGAATGCAGCAATGTAGAGAGAGATCCTTGATGAAAACCTGCTCCAGAGCGCTCTGGACCTCAGACTGGGGAGAAGGTTCACCTTCCAACAGGACAACGACCCTAAGCGCACAGCCAAGATAACAAGGAGTGGCTTAGGGACAAGTCTGTGAAGTGGCTTCGGGACAAGTCTGTGAATGTCCTTGAGTGGCCCAGCCAGAGCCCAGACTTGAACCCGATTGAACATCTTTGGAGAGATCTGAAAATGGCTATGCACCGACGCTCCCCATCCAACCTGATGGAGCTTGAGACGATCTGCAAAGAAGAATGGGAGAAACTGCCCCAAAATAGGTGTGGCAAGCTTGTAGCATCATACTCAAGATGACTTGAGGCTGTAATTGCTGCCAATGGTGCTTCAACAAAGTATTGAGTAAAGGGTGTGAATACTTATGTACATGTGATATATTATTTATTTATTTTTAATACATTTGCAAAAAATTCAAAAAAACTTTTTTCACTTTGTCATTATGTGGTATTGTGTGTAGAATGTTGAGAATTTTTTTTTATTTAATCCATTTCGGAATTAGCCTGTAACATAATAAAATGTGGAAAAAGTGAAGGGGTATGAATACCTTCCAGATGCACTGTATGTGATTGCGTGTTATTATTATTATTGGCCCCATTTTTCGGCACCTAACTACGGTCGCAGTTTTGAGCATTTCGCTTCCCTTGCAACGCCAAAATGTCCGTTCGACTGCCACGGGCTGCGCTTGTACACAGCTAATTAATCTGTCCACTAGTTATTTTTTACACGCTTTTTTTTTTTACACGCTTAATTTGCCCATAGACAACGAATGAGAGAGAGAAAGCCTTGAGGGGAGCGAGCTGGAATGAAGGACCAAAATGATACCCTTGTGTATGCTCCCATCTAGTGACCGCATAAAATGTATACATGTATATGTTAACCAACATTTACTGCTGTCACTAGATGGCAGTATACACAAGGGTATGATTCTTCTTCATCTACAACGTGATTAGTGTCGTTATACGGCTACGATGTGAATGACGAAGAGAAAGAGAGAGTAAAGCAGAATAAATTATTCAGTAAGCTTTTTACATCGCCCGCGTTAGTGTAGCTCTACCATCAAGCAAGTTCATAAATTCACAACTCCAGATTCCATCGGCATTCGGCATAAACCCCACGACACTGCGTAGTGAATGTGAGTTAAGTTGTATTTGTTTAACGCTCGAAAATAATTCTGGTGACTTGAATTGGACAAGGCACTGGCTAATGGAATTCTGCAGCAGCGCCGCTAACCATCATAATTTGGATAAGGAGTTAACATTATATCCATGGAGCCTAAAACGTTAGCTAGTCTTAAAAAAGACTAGCCGAAAGTGTGGTTTGCTAACCTAGTAACTAGTATGACAGTTTCAAAGGCACCATTTAGCTTTTATAGCTTTCTGCCAAACAAACTTCTTTATTAGTTTAATGTTAGTTTAATTTAATAGTTTAATCGCCTTCTTCTGCTTTAGCTGGAGCCCAGCAATCAAAGTGTCGTCCCAGCATCCACGACAAAACTGGTTCAATAAATGTCGGTTGATGTCGGACTCTTCAACTCCTCCCCTCTTCACAGCCGCATTCAGGGAAACTTGAAGTCGTTGGAGGTAGGTAGACGGTTGTTCTCCGGCATTCTGGAAAGTGTCCATGAATTTGGCGAACAACTCGTCACCATCTTGGACAGTGCCATATGCGGAGTCAAGCGTATCCAGATACACCGTGGGTAGAGAGCTCAAGTGTTTAACTAGGTCTGCAGCAGGAGGCAACAAGCTGTCAACAACTCTCCGTGAACGCTGGAGGTCGGACACTGACGGGTCTCTCAGTAACAAATCCACTCCGGACCTCCAGGTCTCAAAGTCTGCCTCATGTGGAGGTCTAGGCACTCGGCCTGAGAACACTCTGAGTCTCTGGTGGTGTGTGGCATTGTCCTCACTCTTCACGATATGTTCAACAACGTAGCGCTGGACCTCAGGTGGGAGAATATCCAGGTTGGAGATGGGTGGTGGTGCCCCAGGCTGCGGTGTAGGACCTGATGTGCGGGAGCGTGGCCCACTTCCTGGACTAGGCACTGCGTTGTCCGGAGCAGAATCGGTGGCGGCTGGCAATGGTACGGGTGGTGGGTTCCTCACCAATGGCTCTGGTGGCGGTGTAGTGGCCTCAGCGTCTTCAGGTGGCTCTTTCACTTGCGGAGGAATCTGGAGCGCAGCGAGGGAAAGACCAATCTGAGTCATCATGGCCTTCAGCACCTCCCCATAATCTTTGCCAGTCATTTTTGCCAAGTTCTGCAACTCAGACAGGTAGGACGAAGTTTTGCCTTTAGCAACATATGCAGTACCAACGGTGGACAAATCAGAAATAAAAAATCTAGCTGTCTGGTCCCTGGAAACTAGCGTGTAAGGTAAGGACGGTTCTAACGCTTTTACAGCAGCACCAGATGAAAATTCTACAATCAATGTATCGTCAAACTCTGTGTCGGATTCGGAAATTATTTCAGTTTTTTCAATCGAACCGTACCGCTTTAGAAAGTCAAGAGCTTCTTTGTAACTTACCGTCACTGATATGCCTTCAACTAGAACAGAATTAGGGATTGTGATGCCACGCTCTAGAAATACCTCCATTATTCCAATGTAATACCACAATGATCAAAATATCCAAAAAGTAAATTAAACACAAACCAACAATCCTCCTAGCTGGCTCGCCACAATATGTAGCCTATATGAGGTAGAAGCTAGCAATGCAATAATGTAATAATAATAATCTAGTTATCAGAAGTTCTAAATTCGACTCTGGGAGGAAGTTGGTATGGTGTTTAATAAACGACAAACACTGTACTGTAGTGCAAAAGTGATAATGTATTTTTGTATATTTGCAGAAGAGAATATTTACAGTATTTACAATGTGCACAGTACCAATCATTAACAAGTTAGTTCGATTATGTCAATGAACACACAGGTCAAAAGATGGTTCCAAACATAGAACAACCCCAAAACATAGGTTGCAGCCCAAAGTTCATTAAGCCCAGTGGAAGGCGTTATTGAGAGTCCAGGGGTTACCCAGTTCACTTGTGGGAAAAAGTTCAAAGAATCTGTATGGATATCAGGTTATGTGTGTTTGTGTGTGGGGGAGCAGGCTGCAGCGCCTCCTACCGCACTAGCAGAAGTTGCAGTTGGTTGTTCTCTCTTGGGTTCAGGCTCGAGGCCTATTCGTAGCTCGCCATCCATGAAAGGAACCTGGCCAGTTCTCGCTTTCACAAGGCTCAAATGACAGTAGTTTCACAAAGTGCGAAGGCATCTGCAGCAGCTCTAACAAGTCCCAGTCCCACACACGCTCTCCCAACAAATGCGCACCGCCATGTTTATTCAAACTACCGCGGATGTCTCACAAAGTCTCGCAGCAAATCTCGTGGCAAGTCTCGCGATACTTCAGACTTAGACTTATAAACGGTGGAGAAGGGACAAAGGAAAAAAACAGAGAATGGCCAACAAGCAGAAAAAACAGCTGGGTTACAAGAGCCATAACATAGCGTGATTGAAACGCCAAATGCAACATTTAAAAATCAATGTAAAAATTAAGACACTGGCTGAACACTTAGGCTAGTATTGTGGGCAAACAGGCACGCAGCACAGTTTCGTTAAGAACCTATTAAAATGGTAAAACGTTATTTTTTTAACGCCTATTAAACAAGCCTTGGCTTTACACTGAAGACAGTAGGCTACTGTTGATTGAATGTCTGACAGACTATTGGCATGCTTTTATCATCTATTGAAGTTTAAGTTTAATGTGCTAGCTAGAATTCATTATCATATTCATTATTTACGTCAACCTTATGAAGACACCTCGCGCTGCGTGGTTACATTTGGCATTTGTTACCGTGATCGATTGCTTTAATTGTTTTTGGTTGGATTGACCGTTTCAATGTCAAAATGCAGAGACTGGCTGATAACAGTTTCATTAAGATTATTTAAAATGTATTTAAATGGTGAAACAATCAGTATTAAACAAGCATTTACATTGAAAACAGTGAACAACTGCTGATTTAACGTCTGCAGCGCTGTCTGCTTAAAAGATCACCAGAAGCCTTCAAACGAACGGTGCGCTTACGAGGGCGTAGGGGAGACTGGGGACGGTTGCAACATTTTTTGAATTTCTCTGTTATTCAGAGACTAATTGACATAGAACTGCCAAACTTGTATATATTGAACTCATATCTGTCATCTAATTACCCATACAACTTAAAGATGACTACATATGACATATAGTTCACAATATTGCAACATTTAAAACATTTAAAAAAAAATTATAATCTAAAATTACAATACATTTCACCAGTTAACTTCAGCTTTCTGTCTCAATGAGCATAGAATTCTGAAAATTTGTAATGTTTTACAATAATTGTATAGTAATATTGATTTATTTAGTAATATTTATCAAATAACGTTTATTGAGTTTTGTTTGTTAATGAGTAGTACAGACGCCCTTCAGTCAATGTGCAGATGTTACAGATGCTGTAGAAAGCAATTCAAATGTTTATTTGGGTGAACTACCATTGGTGTATCACTTGATGTCATGATATTTTGTTATCATGGAGTTTTTAACAGAGATTTGAGAAACATAACACATTTATTAATTTGTTATACAATCAAAACCTGCCTACCAACGCATCTCACATCTGCTGACTGCTACTTGGAGGTATTTGATTAAGACTTATTTGTTTTGTTTAGACTAGCTGTACAGTTAAGACACACCAACAACGCCCGTATCGCTCAACAAGGACAGCATGTACGGTTATGTGAGCTAATAGGATCACTCCAACACACGAGGATGTGGTAGTGCTGCAGCAGCTACTTTAGTGGGCTGGCTGCTGCACTGCCTGGTCGCTCATGGCGGGAAACACAATCACATCCGCATTTTCTCGTGGAACTACATTTCTAGTAATTATTATTATTATGCCTATTTTTGGCGGCTTAACTACACCCGCAGTTTTGACCCACATGTCTTGGGTATTGCAGTCCATTGCGCTTACATACAGCTAAGTGATCGGTTCACGTGTTATATTTTTAATTATTATTTTTAATCGGTTTTTGGCCCCATTGAAATGAATGGGGAGATGGTTTTGACTGGGAGAGAGATTTCACAGGCATATACCACCATGCTAGCGATGATGCTATGTAATTGCATGTTGTTACATTTGTGTACTGACTGTCTTGGTTACACCGAACACCAGCATAAATGAATGACTACATCTCGTTATTTTACATGTAAACATGGCGTCAGAAATGGGATAGCTAACTCATAAATAACAAAAACACTGTGCCAGTTCAGGACATCTGCACAAATGTGCCTGTGAGTATGTAATAACGGTGTTACCATAGCGCTAATTATTCCATAGTTCGTTTGCTATTCTCTAGTTAGCATTAGCACCTAACCATAGACAGACGCTTCCCCCTCCTGCTGAATTGAACAACAGTTGCATAGTGTGTTTCATGTTCACTAGCTATCAAGAAGTGAGTGTTATTGAAATAATAACTGCTTAGAATAGTCAATGCAAACCACAACGCATGACTCATTGACTGTATTAAGTCAACGCTGTGTAGTGGAAGTGGTGAACTAACAATATTCTTGAAAGAGGACACAGGCATTGTACAAAGGCAATGCAATACTAGATGCAATTTTGGCATTATGGAACGTCATATGCTAAGCCATGTCAGTTAGCAAGTTCAAGACAATGAGACAGTGTGCATGCATGATCGGTTCACATTTTATTCTCTTATTTTTAATCGGTGTTTTGCACCCACCCATGCATTGAAATAAGTAGACAGTACATGTTCCATCTGTATGGTTGTAGCGCTTATCGTTCAGTCTTGTTAAATAAAACACCACCATGAACACTACTCATTAAAGTCCTCTCAAATCGCTTTTACGTATGTATAGTAGAGTAGAACCTAACTACAGTGAGGTACGTAAAATTCTTTTTTGGGGGGGGCAACCGTGACTTTGAACACTGTACTCATTAATGACTACTTCCCAAATCGCTACAAATTGCCTATTGATGAACTGTGGCAGGGTTATGCCACATCTGTCATTATCTAAGCTGTGAGATGTAGTTTTTCTTCTGAAACCGTTTGAAGGCAACCACACCTTACGCAACTCGACGGACATTGACCAGGTTACGATGGTTACGAGGGTAAAAATTTACGCGCTATGCTCAATGTTGCTGATTTCGAATTCATTGCCGTTTTGTAACCTATGATAGCGCCTCCAAGTTCAACGGTTCTTAGACATATTATATGGGAATGTTCACCTGGTTCTTACGGTTTCCACGGTGTCATTATCTAAGCTGTGTGATCTATAGTTTTAACTTCATGTCCGTTTGTTTGAAGACTACGTTCTCCATTGACTTGCACTGTCAACGTTCAAATCTCCACTCTAGCTAAACCTTGATGCTTTAATTCATTACCGTTTTCTAATCTATGATAGCGCCTCCAATTTGAACGTTTAATAGACATATTATACAGGGAAATGTTCACCTGGTTCAGTGTCAATATCTAAGCTGTGGGATTTATACTTTTTTCTCTAGAACTGCTTGAATGCAACCACGTCTTATTGTACTTGACGGACATAACCAAGGTTGCCGTGGTTACGTGGGTAAGCATAAGCGCGCTATGGTTACAAGGGTAACCGTTAACTAGCTAGCCACTGCACTATTATGAAATGATTGGTTCATGGAGCAACAGCAGCAGTTTCGACCTCAGTTTGGCAGTTGATAGCAGTACACAGCTGAGACTACGGGCATCAGGAGTGGCTGGCTGCAAGCACACATCACAATTTCAACAGAAATTGTATCCCTATCTAGATATTATTGAGGTTCCTAGCCTGAAAGGCATAGAATCTTATAGTGTTTGTACCGCTTTATTATACTTCTCTATTATTATTATTATTATTACTTTTATTATTATTATTATTGTTTTCCTGCCGTCGCTCAATTTCCCGTGAGCTGCTGCATGTCAGAGATTTCAAACTTTGCAGACTGGTTGGTACCAGTAACCGTTACTCCCAAACCCACGATGACCCCACATGACCCCATGGTGGCGCTATAATAAGTGATCAAACTTTGAAAGGCCATATCTCCTACACCATATGACTTAGACAGCTGACCATTTGGTGAGTCTATCTCCACATGATGAACAAAAAAGCCTCTTGGACCCCCAAAGTCTGTCAGGATAGATTTTCCGCCATTCAGAATTTTTTTACCAGTAACCGCGACTCCCAAACCCATGGTGGCGCTCTAACAAGTGATCAAACTTTGAAAGGCCATATCTCCTACACCATATGACTTAGACTCACCAAATGGTCAGCTGTCTATCTCCACATGATGAACAAAAAAGCCTCTTGGACCCCCAAAGTCTGTCAGGATAGATTTTCCGCCATTCAGAATTTTTTGAAAAACATTTAAATGAATAGAACTTTTGATCTGTTTTTCCAATCTGCACCAAACTTGGTATGTAGCATCATTGGACCAATATATGCAAATGGTATATAAACCAGACCTACCGGCCAAAGATTATTATTAAGATTATTATTATTATTATTATTAACATTATTATTAACAACAGCAACAGCAAAGCGACAGAACCCTTTTGGTTTTGTTCGTATTATTATTATTATAATTATACACTGCTCAAAAAAATTAAAGGAACACTTTGAAAACCCATCTCAATGGGTAAAAAAAATCATGTTGGATATCTATACTGAAATGGACTGAGTAATGTAAAGGATGCCACGTCGTTTGATGGAAATGAAAATAATCAACCTAAAGAGGGCTGAATTCAAAGACACCCCAAAAATCAAAGTGAAAAAATGATGCGGCAGGCTAGTCCATTTTGCTGAAATTCCATTGCAGCAACTCAAAATGGTACTCAGTACTGTGTATTGCCCCCACGTGCTTATATGCATGCATGACAACGTCGGGGCATGCTCCTAATGAGACGATGGATGGTGTCTTGGGGTATCTCCTCCCAGATCTGGACCAGGGCATTACTGAGCTCCTGGACAGTCTGAGGTGCAACCTGCATCATCGGATGGACCGAAACATAATGTCCCAGAGGTGTTCTATTGGATTTAGGTCAGGCGAGCGTGTGGGCCAGTCAATGGTATCAATTCCTTCATCCTCCAGGAACTGCCTGCATACTCTCACCACATGAGGCCGGGCGTTGTCGTGCACCAGGAGAAACCCAGGACCCACTGCACCAGTGTAGGGTCAGACAATGGGTCCAAGGATTTCATCCCGATACCTAATGGCAGTCAGGGTGCCGTTGTCTAGCCTGTAGAGGTCTGTGCGTCCCTCCATGGATATGCCTCCCCAGACCATCACTGACCTACAACCAAACCGGTCATGCTGAACAATGTTACAGGCAGCATAACATTCTCCACGGCTTCTCCAGTCCCTTTCACATCTGTCACATGTACTCAGGGTGAACCTGCTCTCATCTGTGAAAAGCATAGGGCGCCAGTGGCGGACCTGCCAATTCTGGTGTTCTATGGCAAATGCCAATCGAGCTCCATGGTGCCGGGCAGTGAGCACAGGGGCCACTAGAGGCCGTCGGCCACCCTCATGAAGTCTGTTTCTGATTGTTTGGTCAGAGACATTCACACCAGTGGCCTGCTGGAGGTCATTTTGTAGGGCTCTGGCAGTGCTCCTCCTGTTCCTCCTTGCACAAAGGAGCAGATACCGGTCCTGCTGATGGGTTAAGGTCCTTCTACGGCCCTGTCCAGCTCTCCTAGAGTAACTGCCTGTCTCCTGGAATGTCCTCCATGCTCTTGAGACAATGCTGGGAGAGCAAACCTTCTGGCAATGGCACGTATTGATGTGCCATCCTGGAGGAGTTGGACTGCCTGTGCAACCTCTGTAGGGTCCAGGTATCGCCTCATGCAACCAGTAGTGACACTGACCCTAGCCAAATGCCAAACTAGTGAAAAACAGTCCGAAAAGATGAGGAGGGAAAAAATGTCAGTGGCCTCCACCTGGAAACCCATTCCTGTTTTGGGGGTCGTCTCATTGTTGCCCCTCTAGTGCACCTGTTGTTAATTTCATTGACACCAAAGCAGCTGAAACTGTGTAACAAACCCCTCTGCAAACTCACTTGATCAATATCCCAGAAGTTTAATTGACTTGATGCTATACTCTGATTAAAAACTGTTTCTTTAATTATTTGGGGCAGTATTATATATATATATATATATATATATATATATATATATATATATATATATATATATATATATATATTATATATATATATGGCACACACACACACACAGTAACATTAGTTAATTATATAATATAACTTAGCACTTTATGTGTAGATATAGGAATGAGCCATTACAGATTCTTTTAAAAAGGTTTTATTAGTTGTCTTATCTCTTGGACTTTTTTTTTGTTGAGGTAGCTGCTTTGCTCCTTTCTCTAGTCTGCTCTGCAACATGAAAAACATCCACAAGATCAGCCTCAATACATTTTATTTTGGTTTTCTGCAACCCATTCAGCCGCTGGCTACCTATAGTGTTGTCTCAAAACACCGTGTGAAAAGAGCTGTGTTGGCTTGATGAGCTAGTCTGTCAATGAGATGCAGGTCACACATTGACAACCCCAAAACACCTCAGAATCACTCCATAATTCAAAAAATTTTAAACCCTAAACTACATCGGGAAGTATGTTTTTCCTGTACTATACTAATATTTAATTGTACCTCTTTTCAGTGTTGGCCCGGTCACTCATGAGGTTCCTAATCTTTGAAAAAATAATATCTAAATCATCTCCCTCAACTGTCAGGTTCAAACTTGAACTCTGAATCAATTTAACTTTCCGTGCCTCGTCAACCATACACTTAAGAGAAAAACACCTGGGAGCTTCTCTGGTTGACTATGGGGCAGCTTATCTAAAACAACCTTCGCTACCTCAGTCGATTGGAACTAAGTCCCCGATTGCAAACCAGACCCATGTACACTTCCCTTGCAACAAGTGTTTATCTAACATGCTCTTTAAATTGGTATCCTACACAAGCCTCACTGAGATCACTGTTTTTTTGCCTCTGAGCCTTGGCTTCTTCCAATTCCCTGTTTTGAACAAAAAAACGATCTGTCTCCAGCCTAATCTTTTCTAAACTACTCTCTTTACATTTCAGCTTTTTGAGCAGTAATCCACTGGGAGTCTTTTCTGACAGCCTCGCATTGCACTTATTCAGCTTTGATTGCAGATTCCTTACCTTTACCTCTGAGTCTGACCCATAGTATTTGACCCCTTTTTCTCCACTCTTTCTTTAACCTATCTTTCTCCTTAATGAGATGATCAAATTATGCCTGCCTTGTGTCCCTTTAGCTAATCTCTCTATCTAGTCCATCAACCACTCACTAACACTAACAAGTTAATTCTGTGACAAAACTAGCTTTATGCATATTACTTTCATCCACAGCTCTCACCTCTGTAACCTAACTAGCCTCTGCCTGAAAAGGTCTACATGTACACTAAATACTAAACTATCAAATGCTACTTTTTTTATGAGAACTTGCGGGACGTCATCCTACCAACAGCCAAAAAATAAAGGATGTATTTATAACCATTAAAAACTTTCAGCTAGCCTTGACCAAACGGCTGTTCAATTTACTCGCCACCTAGGCTCTTTTCAGAGCTAGCTATCTTCTCAGCAAATGAGCATTCCCTTTAATACAATGACCTTAAACATAGCGTCTTGCTAACAAAAGGAAAAGACTTTAGGGCGTAACTTTATGACCACACTAGTCTAGCCTAAGCAAAGCATAGTCTCACTAAGACTACTACCGTCTTCCGCCTCCTACCCATTCACAATCTTATAATTTAAATGAAACTGTTCACGGAATTGCAGGCAATTAGTATGATGTTCAGAAAATATTACAGTGCTTAACCATATTTAAATTATTGAGGTAGACTTTGAGTTCAAAAACCCTCATGGAAAAAACTATAAGAGAGGATGATACCCGGCCCGGAGGAAGCCCGGGGTCCCCTTCTGGAGCCAGGCCCAGGAGGAGGACCCGTCAGCGAGCGCCTGGTGGCCGGGCTTGCCACGGAGCCCGGCCGGGCATAGCCCGAAAAAGCAACGTGGACAACACCAACGTCTCGCCTTCTCCGTCCCGTGGGCTCACCACCCGCGGGAAAAACCAAGGGGGTCGGGTGCGCTGCCAGAAAGGTGGCAGTGAAGGCAGAGGTTTTCGACGGACCGGACCCGGGTGGCAGAGGCTGGCTTTGGGGACGTGGAACGTCACCTCTCTGGGAGGGAAGGAGCCGGAGCTTGTGCGGGAGGTGGAGCGCTACCAGCTGGATCTGGTGGGGCTTACCTCTACGCACAGCCTCGGCTCTGGAACATCACTTCTGGATAGGGGTTGGACTCTATTCTTCTCCGGAGCTCCCCAGGGTGAGAGGCGCAAGGCTGGTGTGGGGATACTCACGAGTCCCCGGCTAAGTGCCTCTATGTTGGAGTTTACCCCAGTGGACGAGAGGGTCGCCTCCCTACGCCTGCGGGTCATGGGGGGGAAAACTCTGACTGTTGTCTGTGCCTATGCACCGAACAGCAGTTTGGAGTATTCGGCCTTTTTGGAGACCCTGGATGGAGCCTTGTATGGGGCTCCTGAGGGGGACTCTGTAGTCTTGCTGGGGGACTTCAACGCACATGTGGGCAATGATGGAGACATCTGGAGTGGCGTGATTGGGAGGAACGGCCTCCCCGATCTGAACCCGAGTGGTGGCTTGTTATTGGACTTCTGTGCTAGTCATGGAATGGCCATAACAAACACCATGTTCGAACATAAGGATGCTCATAAGTGTACCTGGTACCAGAGCACCCTAGGCAGAAGGTCGATGATCGATTTTGTTATCGTATCATCGGACCTGAGGCCATATGTTTTGGACACTCGGGTGAAGAGGGGGCCAGAGCTGTCAACTGATCACCATCTGGTGGTGAGTTGGGTCAGGTGGCGGGGAAAGCCTCTGGACAGACCTGGTAAGCCCAAACGTGTAGTGCGGGTGAACTGGGAACGTCTGGAGGAGTCCCCGGTCCGGGAGGCCTTCAACTCACAACTCCGGCGGGGCTTCTCTGGCATCCCTGTGGAGGCTGGGGGCATTGAACTGGAGTGGGCGATGTTTAAAGCCTCCATTGCTAAAGCTGCGTCTGAGAGTTGTGGTCTCAAAGTCTTAGGTGCCTCAAGGGGCGGTAACCCTCGAACATCCTGGTGGACACCGGCGGTCAGGGGAGCCGTCCGATTGAAGAAGGAGGCCTTCCGGGACATGCTGTCCCGGGCGACTCCGGAGGCAGTTGCAAGGTACCGACAGGCCCGAAGGACTGCAGCCTCGGCCGTGGCAGAAGCAAAGCAGCGGGTGTGGGAGGAGTTAAGAGAAACCATGGAGAAGGACTTTCGGCTGGCGCCAAAGCGGTTCTGGAAGACCATCCGACACCTCAGGAGGGGAAAGCAGGGAACCATTCAAGCTGTATACAGTAAGGATGGGACGTTGTTGACCTCAACTGACAAGGTGATTGGGAGGTGGAAGGAGCACTTTGAGGAACTCCTGAACCCGACAAACCCACCCTACATAGTAGAGACAGGGCTGGAGGATGATGGGGGATCAGCATCAATCTCCCTGGCGGAGGTCACTGAGGTAGTCAAACAACTCCACAGTGGCAAAGCCCCAGGGGTTGATGAGATCCGCCCAGAAATGCTGAAGGCTCTGGGTGTTGAGGGACTGTCATGGATGACACGTCTTATCAACATTGCGTGGAAGTCGGGGACAGTACCTAAGGAGTGGCAGACCGGGGTGGTGGTTCCCCTGTTCAAAAAGGGGGACCGGAGAGTGTGTGCCAACTACAGAGGCATCACATTACTCAGCCTCCCCGGGAAAGTATACTCCAGGGTGCTGGAAAGGAGGGTTCGACCGATAGTCGAACCTCGGATTGAGGAGGAACAATGCGGTTTCCGGCCTGGTCGTGGAACAACGGACCAGCTTTTTACCCTCGCGAGGATCTTTGAGGGGGCCTGGGAGTATGCCAATCCGGTCTACACGTGTTTTGTGGATTTGGAGAAGGCGTATGATCGGGTTCCCCGGGAGATACTGTGGGAGGTGCTGCGAGAGTATGGGGTGAGGGGGTCTCTACTCAGGGCCATCCAATCTCTGTACTCCCAAAGCGAGAGCTGTGTCCGGGTCTTCGGCAGTAAGTCGGACTCGTTTCCGGTGAGGGTTGGCCTCCTCCAAGGCTGCGCTTTGTCACCTATCCTGTTTGTGGTATTCATGGACAGGATCTCACGGCGTAGCCGCGGGGAGGGGGGCTGCGGGTTGGTGGGCAGAGGATTGCATCACTGCTTTTTGCAGATGATGTGGTCCTGATGGCAGCATCAGTCTGCGACCTGCAGCACTCATTGGATCGGTTCGCAGCCGAGTGTGAAGCGGCTGGGATGAGGATCAGCACCTCCAAATCTGAGGCCATGGTTCTCAACAGGAAACCGAGGGATTGTCTACTCCAGGTAGGGAATGAGTCTTTACCCCAAGTGAAGGAGTTCAAGTATCTTGGGGTCTTGTTCTCGAGTGAGGGTAAAATGGAACGAGAGATGGGCCGGAGAATTGGAGCAGCGGGTGCGGTGTTGCAGTCGCTCTATCGCACCGTTGTGACGAAGAGAGAGCTGAGCCAGAAGGCAAAGCTCTCAATCTACCGGTCTGTCTTTGTTCCTACTCTCACCTATGGTCATGGAGGGTGGGTCATGACCGAAAGAACGAGATCGCGGATACAAGCGGCGGAAATGAGTTTCCTCCGGAGGGTGGCTGGCATCTCCCTTAGGGATAGGGTGAGAAGTTCAGCCATTCGTGAGGGACTCGGAGTAGAGCCGCTGCTTCTTTGCGTAGAAAGGAGCCAGTTGAGGTGGTTCGGGCATCTAGTAAGGATGCCACCTGGCCGCCTCCCTAGGGAGGTGTTCCAGGCACGTCCAGCTGGGCGGAGGCCGCGGGGCAGACCTAGGACCAGGTGGAGGGATTATATCTCCACACTGGCCTGGGAACGCCTTGGAATCCCCTAGTCAGAGCTGGTTAATGTGGCCCGGGAAAGGGAAGTTTGGGATGCCCTGCTTGAACTGCTACCTCCGCGACCCGACCCCGGACAAAGCGGATGACGATGATGATGATGATGATGATGACTTTGAGTTCTACAACTCTGAATGCAAGCTAGTACTCCTAGTACAATGCGGTGGTTGATTAGTTAAGCATTTTCCCTCACTGAAAAAAGTAGCTGCTTTGCAGTAGCTGCTCTGGTCCTTTCTCTAGTCTGCCCTGCAACCTGAAAAACACTAAATCAGTCTAAATGGTAAATACATAAGTAATGAAAGGCTTGAACATAGTGTTTCATGAGTGGTATGTATTTATCTACACAATTGTGTGACTCAACATCACTTTTCGCAATTTACTTTCTTGTAGCCTTAAAAAACGGACTACAGAATTGCTGGCAATTAATATGGTAGTTAGAATATATGTTATATCGTTTGTGTGCTCAAAGCCATATTTCAAATCGTGAGGTAAAAAGTGAAATTATATACTAAGGGAACTCAATGCAAGCTAATACAGCACGTTCCACAGACAGTCACACAGTGTCAATTCTCCTCAGACTCCAAGCATTTTTAAGGAGGCGTGCCATACTTGACCTCAAATAAAAAAAAGGCCTAAATGGGATTTTAAATTTGTTTGTTTGAGGACGTTGTTGAGCACCCTGACAAAGTATAGCACCAAATTTGGGCTTGCACGTTTATTGTTCAGACTAGTAGCCATGCCAACAAAGGGCATACACTGATATATGGGCGGTAAAACCTTGACCTATCGACGGTATACATAGCACATGCAAAGCTGAGGTTGTTGGGATCAAAACAAAACATCAATCTCTAACTTTTAAAATGGCCGAGGTTTATTATTTTAAATATGCGAAGAGCCAAAAATTTTGTGGCCGTTATGACCAAAAACAACAGCTCAGAACTCTAAGTCTGAAAGATCGCCAGCGCCATGGCGCTTCTCATCTAAAAAAACATTAATATATTCGAAAATGTTATACATTTTTACATGGATGTGTTCATAACGTTGATGGGAAACAATAAATATAAATTTTACAGCCATATTTGAAACGACTTTTTTATACAAATCCTCTGAAACACGGATGCAGTTCTACAAATCGCCACTACAAGCGTTTTGAGAGATGAACTGTAAGTAGGCTTGAACGATACAGGTGAAATTACAGCTGGTTAACGACAGATAGTGTTACTATGAAATGATTTAAAATGTTTATATACGTATTTATGTCCACTTTAGTTAAGTGCAATATAGTGTGCAATACCTGTTAATTCCGTGCAATAAATGATTTAAAGATTTAGATATTTTCTTACTGCAATGTACATAGACATGTGGTATTTATGTCCTGTTTTAATCTTTGCAGCTTAATCTCATTGTACCTGTGTATAATGACAATAAAGGCATTCTATTCTATTCTATTCTATTCTATTCTATTCTATTCTATTCTAGTATTTCTTAGATGATGTTAAAGTCGACGCAAGTCATTTAGTTTAGAATTCTCCATTAGTTACATTACGGTCGAAATGTTTGGCCAGGCTATCAATTGAAAGGTTCAAAGTTCCAAGGGAAAGAACAACCAGAAAACTTCTCTGACTTCTGGTTCATGCATGTGCCAAGTACGTCCAAGTCCGACACGAGGCATAGCAATTATAGCCGCTAGCTATCGACGTTAGCATCTGCGCTACACACATACAAATTTAACAAACAAATTGTTTCTAACAAAACAATAAACAGAGAAACAAAACGGTTCACTTCATTTGGCTATACTTCAAATAAAAGATACGATAGTTCAACTTACTATTCAAGAACACTCTTCTTGAATATGTTCAACACATTATAATTTCTACTTCACAATTGTTACGCTCTCCCAAACACTTTCTTTTAACTGTCCCTTCTTCCAGAGAATTCTTTTTGCACATGCTCCCAAGAGATAACGCGTTAACAAAATGTAAACACACTGAGCTTGTGATTGGTTGACCTTTAACCTAATTGGTTTATAGAAGGAAAATAGTATATAACAAAAAAAACGAAAACACTAATACATTACTATCAATGCAGCATTCATAATATTTATACACAAATATTATTTTATCAACGTTTTCCACCTGTGTTACACCTACATCCCGTTAAACAATAATCTTGTAATAAAGATTTCATATTAGGCTGTGAAATTTAAATCCACCACAAATACAGGCATTCTACAACAGTCTTTCTCCATACCTCTCCACATTTTTGCATGCAGTGGTCATTGGGATATAAACTGTCTAGCACTGTAATTTCTTTTTTTTTACCTTGGGTTGTGTGTTATGAAGATGCTATTAATATAAAATCGTACACTTAAATATTTTACCACTAAAGAAAACGTCAATCTTGCTCGTCTTAAATGTACTTCAAGGAACCACATCTCCTTTCTCTTTGAGCACCTCCCTCCTTCACACACACACACACACACACACACACACACACACACACACACACACACACACACACACACACACACACACACACACACACACACACACTCCCTCCCTCAGGCTGGAGAAAGGCATTATGGGCATTTCATCTTGAAACAGGGAGAGTGAGCAAGAGAGTTAGAGAGCGAGACAGAGTATGCAGATGTTTGGCTAACATTAGACTCTACAGTCTGAGTCAGTACAGAGGCAACATGACTCAAAACACATCATACTCATTCATGCCCACTGGTCAGAACAGAAAAATGCACAATAGACGACAGGACAGAAGAGTAAAGGCAAGGACAGACAAAAAAAGGCGAGAAGAAGCAGTGTGGTCTAATTTCTGCACGTTCCCATTTTAAATCGCAAGCACAATTTCTTCCTTACACTCAGTTTTCAATTCTAAATCACACTTTTTACATTACACACAGTTCTCTAAATTAGACACAACATTAAAAATTCACTAATTCCCTAAATATAGGGCCAGGTTGGGAAACTTAACCAGGATACTGCAGATAACACCCATTCTCTCTTTGAGAAGTGGCATGAGATCTTTAGTAACCACAGAGATTCAGAACATCCGTTTAGCGTCCCATCCAAAAGACATACTCTGTACACTGTCCTGGGGCATTGGGCTGCCACAGGGTAAAGTGACCCCTACCGGTTAACCAACACCACTTCCAGCAGCAGCTGATCTCCCGTCCAAGGGCAAACCAGAACCGACCCTGCTTTACTCCAGAGGAAACCCAAACAACCAAGTGCAATGGAGGGTGCTATTGCTGCTGGCAATGCCCCCTCTTACCTCGAAGATCAAATCAGACCTCACAGACCCACCACGTGTCTTAGCTGAATTATTCCTTCTTAGCAATTGTATTTCTCTTATTAAGGGTCCTAGCCCGAAGGGCTCAACTCTTATAGTAATTGTACCTGTTTATATACTACATTAAGGGTCCTAGCCCGAAGGGTGTAGCCCCTTATAGTTATTGCACTGGTTTATATACTATATTAAGGGTCCTAGCCCGAACCTTTAATATTTCCTAGCTTTTATCTATGCTGTAAAAATATTATTTTTTATGGCTAATAACAATCCATTTAATTCTATGTTAGGAAAATTAACAGTTTGTCATTATCTTCATAAAGTTGTATTCTTAATAATAGTAAGTAAGGAACCTGGCTAATTTATAAGGCAGGGGAGTCATGTTGTTTTGATGCCTTTCTTGTCTCCTTCTCGGGCTCTCTCTGTTCTGTTCCTGTCTACTGGAGACAGATTTGTCTAGACAGCAGGCCAGGGCAGGAGATCGGGTGTTCCCTGTGTCATTTCCCTGGGAATGCCAGTGTTTGTCTATGCTTAAGCAGTCCTAAGTGTCATGTTGTGACCGCAAGGCGACATAAAGGGACAAAGTCGGAGAGACTGCAGGGAATAGCCTAAAAGCTTCTGCTCTGCTCGGCCTCCACGGACACAAGCCAAGTAATTTCAAGGATGAATTATTATACCCTTGGTAAATGTACACAGGCTCATACTTTCGCACAATACTTCTTAGTTGAAACACTCTAAGCACTACCTCGTAAGCACTAATCTATGGTAGGGCACTTACCTAGTAAGGCAAGAACAAACAAGAGGGATAGGTGGCGACGATTTGACCTTATAAAAAAATGCAATTTTGTGAAACTATGTATGCGCCTGTGTGTGTGCAACATGTGTTTATAGATAATGTTGATAGATATTGTGATCAATCATAGATTTGTTTCCCCAAGCTTTACTGTGTTAACTCGTGCCATATCGCAGTCAAACATTGTATTTGGTTTGTATTGTTTTTATAGCTTGTTCTATTCCAATGTTCTCTTCCAAAGTCCAAGCTAGCAAATATCAGCTGCTCCTCTAGAATGGCTATCCTCCATTTTAGAACAGCATTATGTTGTAAGATGCCCACACATACATATAAACTCTCTGATAAAAAATTCCCATCATCACAGAAGTGACCTGGTTGGTAGAACAAAGCCGGTCATCTTTAACAATTTACTATTTTATGTAACCCAACCTCTTACACTGCAGAATGGGGGTGTGTGTGTTTGTTTACTCACAGCTTTCCAGCTGCATGATGCAAGTTTGTACATCCATGGGGAAATTCTTCAGGTCCATTGGACAGGACAGAGTTAATGTCAGCCTGAAAAGGTTTAATACACATAAACAATAGAAAAAAGGTATTACCAAACATTATCAAACTTCACAAAAAAAGATTTCTAACGTATTTGTATGCAAAAATAAACATAGCAATGCAGAGTGCATCTGCAAAGTTTAACAGTATATTACCAGGGTATATAGATAGCAGCTTCTTTGTAACCAGCCTTGTAGGCTTTTTTGCCCGCATTAAAATCTTTTTTGGGAGATTAACCACATACCACACATGCAGTTCCGCACCTACCTAATAGAATAAAGCACGTTGCCGTTTTTGAATATACGTAGCAGCTTATTGTCTGTGGTTACTTCATGAAAATGAGCTCCCTTCTCGTTGGCAAAAAATAGATCAGGTTTCCATATAGAGTCCAACATGGAGGGGTCCAAGTCTAGTGAGTCATCTGGGTACTCTGTAAATGCCAGTCTAGGGTCGTTCCACTGTTGTCTTAGAAAGATATTCACTCTGTAGTCCTGAAGAGATAGGGAGGAAACAGAGGGAAATTAAAGTGAGCTTTTAAATGTTGATGGCCATAGATTTTATGCCACTCCAGAATATTAACCACTTCATTTTAACGTACAGAAGCGTATTTGCTCAGTGGTTATTCCATATGACAATCAAACATTTTAAAATGTCAAATATTCTCAATAATTGTTTAATGTCACCATACAAATATATACATTGAGCAAATTTTTTCAAGACTGGAAAAAACGAATGCAGTGGTTCCTTAAAGTTACTAGAGGCAGTTTATCTGTAGGACGTGATTTTGGTGTAATTATTTTCCCTAACCATCGCAAAAAAGA
Source organism: Galaxias olidus (assembly GCA_026901105.3). NCBI lineage: Eukaryota > Metazoa > Chordata > Actinopteri > Galaxiiformes > Galaxiidae > Galaxias > Galaxias olidus. The sequence continues at coordinate 79,045 of JAPMUY010009710.1, forward strand.
CATGCATAATGCTCGTGGTCACTGACTATCGCACGATCAATGACTATACACTAAGTATGGACATCTCTTCCCGATTTTGTGATGCACTTTCTTGTGCTATGAAGCAATTTGTCAGTTTCGTGAGACAGTACGCAGAAGCAGACAAAATTTGTGTTAAATATTGAGACTTCAAGAGGACTGATCTGAATTTGTTCAGTCTCCCATAGACATTACAATGTGCTATCAGATAATCCATTAATATAAAAGGTTGCCTATAGTTGCTTTAAATAAGTTTAAGGGTATGGTAAGTTTCACTGATGTCAGATTGTGTAGCATTCACTTTATTTAATTGAGTATTGTTTAGTTCTTGTTAGTGATTGGTTGTTCTGCTTTTGTATTTAGGTACTAGCTTCCTTTCCTTCATTATTTTGGCTGTCGCTTTGTTACTTGTGTTTCCCGCCACGCTATATGAAAACCTTTTTGTTCTGGAGAACCTGTTGTATATGTTTTATCCCTTGGGTTACCCTCTCGTTAACCATGACACAATGAACCAAACAAACAATGGCCCAGCAGATGATGCGAGTTTGATTTGCTTCGATGGACAAGGGGGCGAATGTCGGGAATTTCTTGCCTTATGCTGTCGGGAGTTTGGGAAATATCTTACTTATCGTCTGACTTCCTTAAGGTAGACTTCATTATCTCCTGGCTTTCAAGGGAGTGGGCGGACGAGCTACGGCAACAACACTCTCCTTCATACAGTAGCTTGTTTTGAGTCAGGGCCTGTTCCAGCGCCCGCGGGTGTCCCCACAGCACCTGTTCTCTAGGCTGTCCCTGTTCCCAGGTCACGTCTGTCACTGCCTATATTTAGTTGCTACCTTTCTTTTCCTCATTGTTGGTACATTGTTTTGGCCGTTGTTTTGCTACCTGTGTTTCCCTCCGTGCTATATTAAAGCTTTTTTGTTCCGAAGAACCTGTGTCGTATACGTTTTATCCCACTTCAAACTCGCGGGATTAACCTGACGTTAATCGTGACACAAGGAGTATCTAACCAAAATTAGACAGCCAGCCAAACTGCTATCACTGATTACACGAGAGTCAGGAATTAGCCTTCCAAATCCAGGTTTAATGAGAAATAAGAGCATGTAGAAGGAGTTCTACTGTAAAAATAAAGAATACAGATTGCAATCAAAACAGAACTTGTGTAAAATTTAACATACACATTTATAGCTATCATAAAAACAGATAAGATATACATATATTACTATGTAGGTGTGAGGGTTGTGATGGCATCTGTCCGGTTGAGGGCGCTGCAGGACTGTGGTGGTGATGAGGCATTCCTCTGACAGATCACCATACAGGTGAGTTCAAACTGGTGATTAGTTGGAGGTAGGGTTGAATTTTTTTATCGCTCACGTTAATAAAAAAAAAAAATCGATTAATTGTTAACAAAATTAAATATACAGCATGAATTTATGCATGATTTTGCCAAAATGTTGCACTTACAGTTCAAAACGACATTATTAAGAGGTATTTCCTCTCGAAAAAGAGCTGAGGCTTATAATGAATGTTAGCAGCACTTCAAATATATGTATATTCCTATTTGGAACCCTTTCTCAGGTCACCGGTATTCATAGTAACATCATGCAACTCGTTGAGATAGTCAGAACAGCATCACAGTGGTGACAATGCACTGTTAGCGTTTTTATGTGTGACATTTTCCCACACTGGACATTCAGCTCGTTTCATAGTTGCGCAGCTCATCCTCTTCAGTGTGAAGTTAACTTAACATCGTGCTTACGCCTCTATAATTTAATCGTGCGCTGTGAATTTCAACCAAAAGACGAGACCCCAAATTGTTCAATTTATTCGTTTAATTTGAAACTCTTGATCGAATAAATTCTTAATGAAGATTATTCGATCATCGATTAACCATTAAGGCAGCACGGTGGCTCGGTGGTTAGCACTGTTGCCTCACAGCAAGAAGGTCCTGGGTTCAATCCCAACCTGACCCAAGGGCCTTTCTCTGTGGAGTTCGCATGGATTTCCTCCGGGTACTCCGGTTTCCTCCCACAGTCCAAAAATATGCAGGTTAATTGGTGACTCTAAATTGCCCGTAGGTGTGAATGTGAGTGTGAGTTGTCTGTCCCTATGTGTCAGCCCTGTGATAGACTGGCCACCTGTCCAGGGTGTACCCCGCCTCTCGCCCTGTGTCGGCTGGGATAGGCTCCAGCCCCCCCGTGACCTTGCAAAGGATAAGCGGTATAGCTAATGGATGGATGGATCGATTAATCATTAACAACCCTAGTTGGAGGAATGCTATTCATAGGTGTCGGTTTTGTTTCAGAAGGGAGCTGCATACAGAGAGCTGAGTTGCCGCGGAGCATGCTGGGCAACTATGGCAAAAGCAACGGCAACAGCAACACTGCACCAGGGCTGTGTGTGTGTGTGTGTGAGAATGGCCCAGAGACTGTCAATAAAAGGGTTCCCAATCCAACGCTACTGTCTGTACTCTGTGTCCAGAACCTCATAAGCTAATAATATACTCAAATACTATATAGTTTAACAGCAAACACAAACAGTGCCATCGAAATGCAACGCTAGCTGCTAAACAACTACGTGAGCTGGGCTGCTTATCTACACAGTGTACAGAACATTCTATAAACTACGTCATCGGTGCAAAATATACTTTTATATTGCAAGATGTACTTAAGATGTAAAAAAAGAACACTCACAGGCAATTGTTACGCAGGGCCCAAAACAAAGAATGGCTAAGATCAGTTGTACACATCTGGCAAGTGGCAAACTTGTTACTGCAGTGAACTGAAGTAGTACCAAATACAACTTCCTGGTGTGGCAGGATAATGCGAACACAAAATAAATATTGACCAAAGGGCAAAAAACAACTTTTGACTGTTTTTGTACATACTATTCAATTGAGGTAGCCCAGTTGGATGGGAGGCTCAATGTTTCAGCTGTATCCGATAGTATGTGCTACCGGGAAGCCCATCCTAAGGGGAGGCTCAATGTTTCAGTTGTATCCGATAATATGCGCTACCGGGAAGCCCATCCTGAGGGGAGGCTCAATGTTTCAGTTGTATCTGATAATATGTGCTACCGGGAAGCTGAGGGGAGGCTCAATGTTTCAGTTGTATCTGATAATATGTGCTACCGGGAAGCTGAGGGGAGGCTCAATGTTTCAGTTGTATCTGATAATATGTGCTACCGGGAAGCTGAGGGGAGGCTCAATGTTTCAGTTGTATCTGACAATATGTGCTACCGGGAAGCTGAGGGGAGACTCAATGTTTCAGTTGTATCTGACAATATGTGCTACCGGGAAGCTGAGGGGAGGCTCAATGTTTCAGTTGTATCTGATAATATGTGCTACCGGGAAGCTGAGGCTCAACCTGTCAGAACACCGGCAACAAACTCTGTTTATGTTTGTTGTTTTTTTTTGTTTTTTGTCGCGTCTATTTTGTCAAATAAATGCCTTCCACGACTACTGATGACGTATGAGTATCATGAAGGGTCGTCCCAATTCGTAGGGAGAGATTTTCACCCCTACCCCTTGTGACTCTGTTTCGAGGGGCAAGTCGAAAAGCAAAACGGAGGGCTAGGGCCAAGGGGTGTAAAATAGGTAATTGGGATTGAGCCTAAGTCTACAGTCACAATACTAATCATTAATTTACCTTTAACAAATCCACATGTCAAAATGTTTTTAACAATTTTTCTATCTACTACTATCCTGGGATAACATTTCAAAATATTCAAGCTAATACATCTGGCAAACAATTGGCTCTATCTCTGCTTTTTAAAAATAACAAAAAACTACCTACACATGGTAATTATCTCTCTCGCCCTCTCTCTCTCTCATACACACCTCTGGTGCCCTTGTTTTTAAAAATTCTCTCTTCATCTTCATATCCAGCTTCACTGAACACATTCTATCCTGCCCCATTGATTATGCAACATACAGAAAGACAGAGAGCACTCAGTGATGTGTTAAATAATTTGTCATTTGGTTGCTGGTTGACACAGACACACACTCACAGCGTATGTAGTCAAGCACTCAGGGATGTAGTGCCCTTAGCAAGATGTCTAAATTGGGCTTAATTTCTGAATTGAAAACAATTGTAGTATAGTACATGTAAGTGTGAAAATGTGGCAATGACGTATTTTGTAGATCTGAACACATGGGCCTGAATTATGGTTAAATGTAATAATTTTTAAATGTGAGCATGCACGAACTATGGTTAGATGTTGTAATGCGTATTTGGCTATCCCACAATAAAACAGACCTTCCAGACTTTATTTACACTCCATAAACAAAAACATTAACAGGAATATCCTCAAGACAATAACAAGACGCCCCACCTCTGCCAATTTCATCAATCAGGTTTGAACCCTGCAACAAGGCTCTCAGAACAATCAGTAGGTCACCACACTCACACGTTTCAAAATCAAACTGTCTTTTAACGTATAAGGAATGTTTTTGTGAACAGCGAGATTGATTTCAGATGTCGAGCTTGTATGGTATGCTACACTAGAGCCCTTTTTTTTCACCCAGCAGTATTTTGCCTAAAGCTATAGTAGTGTTCATGCAAGAGATGTAACGCTTACCGTTTTCACGGTAAACCACGCTAAATGCATCAACTAAACTTAGCCAAACGCAGGCGCAGCATGCAACGTGAGTTTGTTTTTGCTTCAATTAAAACATGGCAGTGACCGCGCTCGAGAGATTTTTCAGCCTTCTAAAGACCTTCACATGATAAGAAATTTGCGCTATGTTTATAGGGAGGTTGGTTTTCATAAAACTGCTGACAGAAACTTGATTGAAGATGGTAACCCTGTCTGCAGAACAATCAGAAAGAAAAATCGCTGTGAAAGGGGGCAACACTTTAAAGTCCACCTCCAGTCATTTTATAAAAAACATTTAAAATATTCTGCTTAAACGCATGTATATACTCACTGGCCACTTTATTAGGTACACCTGTTCAACTGTTTGTTAACGCAAATATCTAATCAGCCAATCACATGGCAGCAACTCAATGCATTTAGGCATGTAGACATGGTCAAGACGACCTGGTGAAGTTCAAATAGAGAATCAGAATGGGGAAGAAAGGTGATTGAAGTGACTTGAACGTGGCATGGTTGTTGGTGCCAGACGGGCTGGTCTGAATATTTCAGAAACTGCTGATCTACTGGGATTTTCACGCACAACCATCTCTAGGGTTTACAGAGAATGGTCCGAAAAAGAGAAAATATCCAGTGAGCGGCAGTTCTCTGGGTGAAAATGCCTTGTTGATGCCAGAGGTCAGAGGAGAATGGCCAGGCTGGTTCAAGATGATAGAACGGCAACAGTAACTCTAATAACCACTCGTTACAACCAAAGTATGCAGAGGAACATCTCTGAACACACAACACGTCGAACCTTGAAGCAGATGGGCTACAGCAGCGGAAGACCACACCGGGTGCCTCTCCTGTCAGCTAAGAACAGGAAACTGAGGCTACAATTCTCACGGGCTCACCAAAATTTAATGGAAGATTGGAAAAATATTGCCTGGTCTGATGAGTCTCGATTTCTGCTGCAACATTCCGACGGTAGGGTCAGAATTTGGCGTAAACAACATGAAAGTATGGATCCATCCTGCCTTGTATCAACGGTACCGGCTGGTGGTGGTGGTGTAATGGTGTGGGGGATATTTTCTTGGCATACTTTGGGCCCCTTCGTACCGATTGAGCATCATTTAAACGCCACAGTATTATTGCTGACCATGTCCATCCCTTTATGACCACAGTGTACCCATCTACTGATGGCTACTTCCAGCAGGATAACGCACCATGTCACAAAGCTCAAATCATCTCAAACTGGTTTCTTAAACATGACAATGAGTTCACTGTACTCAAATGGCCTCCACACTCACCAGATCTCCAGTAGACCAGTTGCTCTATTGGATTGAGATCTGGTGACAGAAGCTAGCAAGAAATGTACAAAGAAAAGGGTACTTTTGAATGTCAAGTGGGTCTGTCGACAAGACCAAAGATATTTGCAGATACTGTCGATTTCGATTCAGTTACTACCGTAAGAACATCTCATCTTAAAGACCCCTCCAGTGAAAATCAAGTTCAACGTTGTTAACATGTCCTCCTGGTGTTTTTCATGTGCTACAAGATATATGAGGAGAAAAATAAGCAGCCATGGCTGAGCATTTCTGCTTTGAAACTGCAGTGCACCAAGGACCGTCTCAAACTGCAGTGCACCAAAGACAGTTTCAAACTGCAGTGCACCAAGGACCGTCTCAAACTGGCGAGTTCAGGCAAGCCAGATTTGTGACGTCACAAATTTTTAAGTAACAATTTTTAACCAACCACCGTTCATGGGCGGGGTGACTCGAAAGCAAGTATGCGCGGCAGCAGAGGAGGGGAGGCTGGGCAGGTATAGAGAGCCTAAGTCCGCCCCTTCCGGTTTACCACCATGGGACCTTAGTTCGGAAATCTGAGACTTTCTTGACGTGCAAAACTATCTTTTAAATTGTCAAACATCATATATGTACTTCATGGCACAATTCATTCGAGATCAAAAGATCAGTTGTCTCTCGCCATTGACTACCATACATATTTTTTCTGAAATAAGGTCCCATGGCGGTAAACGGGAAGGGGCAGACTTAGGCACTCTATTCGAATAGATCGGGGCCGGGCGGCTCAGATTCAGGAATTTTTAATGAGGCAGAAGGAAAAAGATTACTTGTTTAGGATTTTAACAAGGAAATTAAATGTATTTTGCCGAAAAAA
>JAPMUY010009711.1:0-2500 GCA_026901105.3 Galaxias olidus
TACTTATTAAGTTAATGCCAAATCAGACCTGGTTTCCCATCGAGCCATGCAATAAGCTTAAATCTTTGGGTGGTGCCCCCTTAATTATTTAATATCAAATTGATCGATTATAATATTAATTTATGAATTAATTGATAATCTATAAAATTGATAAAGAGTAATTTACACACAATAAGTAGTGAACCAGAAACCCTACAGTGGCCTAACACCTCCTCTGTTGGCTTGTCCATCAGGCGGATAGGAGGGGCACACACACACAGTCATACACACACACACACCTGCACGCACGCACGCACGCACACACACACACACACACACACACACACACACACAAACACAGTCATACACACACACACACACACGCACACACACACACACACACACACACACACACACACACACACACACACACACACACACACACACACACACACACACACACAGTGATATTTATCTGTCAAGGACACAATAGGTTGATCTAGTAGCAGTCCAGCAGGTCTCAGATCAGATCTGACTGTGTCAGAGACAGACAGCGGGCGTCACTACGTAAAGTGTAGAGCGATGAAAGAGAAAGAGAGAGAGAGAGAGATGGGGACAAAGAGAGAGAGAGAGAGAGAGAGAAGAGAGAGAGAGAGAGAGAGAGAGAGAGAGAGAGAGAGAGAGAGAGAGAGAGAGAGAGAGAGAGAGACAGAGAGAGAGAGAGAGAGAGAGAGAGAGAGAGAGATGGGGACAAAGAGAGAGAGAGAGAGAGAGAGATGGGGACAAAGAGAGAGAGAGAGAGAGAGAGAGAGAGAGAGATGGGGACAAAGAGAGAGAGAGAGAGAGATGGGTGAGGAAGAGGAACTTTAGAGGAAGAGGAGAGGAATTGGAACATGGAATGAAGATGAAGAGGTATAAGTGGGTGGAGAGGGCTGGATTGATGGCACAAGAAAAGGAGAGAGAGAGAGGGAGAGAGGGAGAGAGGGAGAGAGTGGGAGAGAGAAGGAAAGCGGGAGAGAGCGGGAGAGAGCGGGAGAGAGAGGAAGAGAGAGGGAGAGAGAGGGAGAGAGAAAGAGGGAGAGAGATAGAGGGGGAGAGAGGGAGAGAGAGAGAGGGGGAGAGAGAGAGAGGAGAAAGAGAGAGAGAGAGAGAGAGAGAGAGCTAAGGAAATGCAAATTATTCAAGTCTTCCCAGTTCACTGCAATTTCAAACTCATCAATATTTTACTGGTGATATCCACCCTCCTACGCCTGCTTCTAGGATCAGGGCCAAACAGACCCACCGTCTCCTCCTCTCTCTCCCTGTGGGGTCTCTCTCTCTGTCTCTCTCTCTCTCTCTCTCTCTCTCTCTCTCTCTCTCTCTCTCTCTCTCTCTCTCTCTCTATGTAAGATAGATGTATCCACAGGCTCCAAGGTGGTGAACTAAAGAGCGGACGGTAGGGACAGACTTCCGGTTGCTGCCTCTTTCATGTAGGAATGTTGGAGTTCTACATGAATATGGGATTGGAGGAAAATGAAACATAAAAGCTAGCAGAGAGCGAGATATCGGTCTGTATCATTTGAATCCGTACACCTGGACTGTTGAAATGATAATACTGGTGGTTGACTGGACGAACAGTGCAGGGACCGTGTTAGGGTTAAGGGTCAGGGTTAGGGTTAGGGTAAGGGTCAGGGTTAGGGTTAGGGGTAAGGGTCAGGGTTAGGGTTAGGGTTAAGGGTTAGTATGATAATAATAAAATACTGGCAGTTGACTGGATGAACAGTGCAGGGAGGGTGTTAGGGTAAGGGTTAGGGTGAAGGGTGATCACACGTAGGCCATCGATGATCCTCAGCCTGGCGACCCAGCTCCTCCCACCTCCCACTCCCTTCCAGCCAATCAGACACAGTCCATGTTCACCCGGCCAATCAGACCCAGTCCACTTCTCTACGGACCGGCGGTGAAAGAACTCGTAGTTTAATGACAGCTATTTAATGATAAGGCGTCCACGTCTCTGTGAAGTGGCACGGATAGCGAGGCCGCCAGAAACCATGGAAACCTGCTCTGATTCTCCGAGGAGAAAAGAAAAAATCTAATTGTTGTCGTCTTAATAGCATACCAGAATGCGGTCCGAATCTATCAGGGAAATTGCAGAAAAGTGCTCTGCAATTCACTCCTTTACTGTATGATTTCAAATTCACCTCTTTATTGTGCGTTTTTAAATTCACCATTTGGCTTTCAAGGAAACAACCCGATGAGATGCCTCTCTGAGGACACACAGCCAGCCACCAGGCACAGAGCCTCTGCCAGGACGGGGCTCTATAGGGCCCTCTCCTCTCCTCTCCTCTCCCCCTTCTCTCTCTCTCTCCTCTCCCCCTCCCTCCGTCCCTCTGTCTCCTCTCAAACGTTGAGAACAACATCTAGGAGGAAGAAACTGCATCGCCACGCCAACGACTCCTCTGAGTGCCATGAGCAGAGAGTGTATGTAATTGGTCGGGCATGATTAGGAACCATGAAAGTCATGCAAGGATGGACGCCCCCTCTC
>JAPMUY010009711.1:10000-45000 GCA_026901105.3 Galaxias olidus
TCTGGGCTCCAGTACTCCTGTCCCCTTTCAGAAGAGGAGAGAGGAACGCATAGCGCTGTTCCTCTAGGTGGGACTCTGGGCTCCAGTACTCCAGTCCCCTTTCAGAAGAGGAGAGAGGGCCGCATAGCGCTGTTCCTCTAGGTGTAACCTCTGCTACACGCCACTCCATTGATGAAGTTCCCTGGCACAGGGCCACCTACAGTCAGCCACAGAATACTCTGCAGGAAGACACCGAACTTTTAGAAAGAGAGAGAGAGAAAGAAGTTTAGTGAAGGAGAGCGAGAAATAATTAGAAAGAGTGTAAGAGGGAACGAGGGAGAAAGAGAGATTCAGAGGAGAGAGAGAAAGCATTACAAAGAGAGTAAATGAGAGAATGAGGGAGAAAGAGAGATTCAGAGGAGAGAGAGAAAGCATTACAAAGAGAGTAAATGAGAGAATGAGGGAGAAAGAGAGATTCAGAGGAGAGAGAGAAAGCATGACAAAGAGAGTAAATGAGAGAATGAGGGAGAAAGAGAGATTCAGAGGAGAGAGAGAAAGCATTACAGAGTAAATGAGAGAATGAGGGAGAAAGAGAGATTCAGAGGAGAGAGAGAAAGCATTACAAAGAGAGTAAATGAGAGAACGAGGGAGAAAGAGAGATTCAGGGGAGAGAGAGAAAGCATGACAAAGAGAGTAAATGAGAGAACGAGGGAGAAAGAGAGATTCAGGGGAGAGAGAGAAAGCATTACAAAGAGAGTAAATGAGAGAACGAGGGAGAAAGAGAGATTCAGAGGAGAGAGAGAAAGCATTACAAAGAGAGTAAATGAGAGAATGAGGGAGAAAGAGAGATTCAGAGGAGAGAGAGAAAGCATTACAAAGAGAGTAAATGAGAGAATGAGGGAGAAAGAGAGATTCAGAGGAGAGAGAGAAAGCATTACAAAGAGAGTAAATGAGAGAATGAGGGAGAAAGAGAGATTCAGAGGAGAGAGAGAAAGCATTAGAAAGAGAGTAAATGAGAAAAAGAGAAAGAAAGAGAGAAAGACAGACAGCGACATGGACACAGAAAGAGAAAGAAAGAGAGAAAGACAGAGCGACATGGACACAGAAAGAGAGAGTGAGAGATTGTGTTAGAGAGAGAGTGATAGAGAAAGAGAGACAGAGAGAGCGATCGAGAGTGGTAGAGAGAGAGAGAGCGAGAGAGAGAGAGAGAGGGTGGTAGAGAAAGGAGGCGAGGGGAAGAAAGGGCTACAAATTCCAATTTCCATGTTTTTTAATAAAGGGGAGTCACTCAGATCCCTCTGGCTCACGGCGTGGACTAGATTGGACACCAATAGTCAATGACAAATGGCCCCCTGCTAGGACTTTAAATAAGCCACTCCACACACACGCACGCACACACACACACACACACACACACACACAAACGCACGTATACCTGCCGGCACAAACGTTAAAAAAAACACACCTGCACAAAAAACCAGATCAAGCCTGCACACAAAGACGTACAGTGCCTTGCTAAAGTATTCACCCCCCTTGGCATTTTTCATGTTTTGTTGCCTCACAACCTGGAATTAGAACGGATTGTTTGAAGGTTTGCATCATTTTATCCACAGAACATGTCTACAACTTTGAAGATGTGATTTTTTTTTTTTATTGTGAAGCAAACAACAAATAGGACAAAATAACAGAAAACTTCAGCGTGCATAACTATTCACCCCCCTAAAGTCAGTACTTTGTAGAGCCACCTTTTACGGCAATTACAGCTGCAAGTCACTTTGGATAAGTCCCTATGAGCTTGCCACATCTTGCCACTGGGATTTTTGCCCATTCCTCAAGGCAAAACTGCTCCAGCTCTTTCATGTTGGATGGTTTCCGCTTGTGAACAGCAATCTTCAAGACTGACCACAGATTCTCAATTGGATTGAGATCTGGGCTTTGACTAGGCCATTCCAACACATTTAAATGTTTCCCCTTAAACCACTCGAGTGTCGCTTTAGCAGTATGCTTCGGGTCATTGTCCTGCTGGAAGGTGAACCTCCGTCCCAGTCTCAAATCACAGGCAGACTGAAACAGGTTTTGCTCAAGAATATCCCTGTATTTAGCACCATCCATCTTTCCCTCGACTCGAATCAGTTTCCCAGTCCCTGCTGCTGAAAAACATCCCCACTGCATGATGCTGCCACCACCATGTTTCACTGTGGGGATGGTGTTCTTGGGGTGATGGGATGTGTTGGGTTTGCGCCAGACATAGCGTTTTCCTTGGTGGCCGAAAAGTTCAATTTTAGTCTCATCTGACCAGAGCACCTTCCTCCATACATTTGGGGAGTCGCCCACATGCCTTTTGGCAAACTCAAAACGTGCCATCTTATTTTTAACACTAAGTAATGGCTTTTTTCTGGCCACTCTTCCATAAAGCCCAGCTCTATGGAGTGTACGGCCTATTGTGGTCCCATGCGCAGATACACCAGTCTCTGCTGTGGAACTCTGCAGCTCCTTTAGGGTTACCTTTGGTCTCTGTGCTGCCTCTCTGATTAATGCCCTCCTTGCCCGGTCTGTGAGTTTTGGTGTGCGGTCCTCTCTTGGCAGGTTTGTTGTGGTACCATGTTCTTTCCATTTGAAGATGATGGATTTGATGGTGCTCCGGGGGATCATCAAAGATTTGGATATTTTTTTATAACCCAACCCTGACTAGTACTTCTCAACAACTTTGTCCCTGACTTGTTTGGAGAGCTCCTTGGTCTTCATGGTGTGATACCTCTTGCTTAGTGGTGTTGCAGCCTCTGGGACCTTTCAGAAAAGGTGTGTTTATACTGACAGATCATGTGAAACTTAGATTACACACAGGTGGACTTCATTTCACTAATTATGTTACTTCTGAAGGTAATTGGTTGCACCATAACTTTTGAGGGGCTTCATAGCAAAGGGGGTGAATACATATGCACATGCCAATTTCCAGATTTTTATTTTTAAAAATAATTTTTTATATATTTTTTTTTCTCATTTCACTTCACCAACTTAGACTATTTTGTGCAGATCCATCACATAAAATTCAGATTAAAAAAACATTTAAATTACAGGTTGTAATGTAACAAAATAAGTAACAAGCCAAGGGGGGTGAATACTTTTGCAAGGCACTGTACATACATACGTACGTTCACACACGTTCATACATACATAGATTGATACTGACAGGGACATAGCAGCAGGTGCAAACAAACTCCCAAAGGTACAAACAGCTACACTCAGACCCAACCAGGTATACAACTGTACAATACGCACACGCACAAACACACACGCACACACACACACACACACACACACACACACACACACACACACACCTACATACACTTACATACAAACACACACACACAGCGCACACACACAATCACAGCATACACACCAACATACACATACATACAAACACACATACAGCGCGCACACACACACACACACACACACACACACACACACACACACACAAACTCACAAACACAGCAGGCATACCTACAAAAACAGCACACATACCTACATACACATACATACAAACACACACACACACACACACACCTACATACATACATACATACATACATACATACTAATGCAGACCGGCAGGTGCAAACTTATTCCCTAAGGCTCACACACACACACACACACACACACACACACACACACACACACACACACACACACACACACACACACACACACACACACACACACACACACACAAACACACACACAAACGCACGTATACCTGCCGGCACATACCAGATCAAGCCTGCACACAAAGACGTACATCCATACGTACGTTCACACCCGTTCATACATACATAGATTGATACTGACACGGACATAGCAGCAGGTGCAAACACACTCCCAAAGGTACAAACAGCTACACTCAGACCCATCCAGGAATACAACTGTACAATACGCACACACACACACACACACACACACACACACACACACACACACACACACACACACACACACACACATTGTTCTCCCCATACTCCCTCACTGTGTCTTCCATGTAGAGTGATGTCAAGGTTTCGAATTGGCTGTGAATTAAAGGTGGTCTTTGCTATCCCCACTGAAGGCGTACAAACACACACACACACACACACGAAAGCACACTCTAACGCACACACACACACACACACACACAAACACACTCTGTATTACACAGACACACACACTAACATTAAAGGTGGTCCTCGCCTCTCCTCTCTCTCACACATACATGATTGCATGCGTGCACACACACACACACACACACACACACACACACACACACACACACACACACACACACACACACACACACACACACACACACACACACACACACACACACACACACACACACACACACAGGTAGTCAGGTGAACAGCCCAGCTCCTTTCTGCCTCTCTAATCCAGAGCTGGCCATGCGTGAGTGCAGCGCGGTGCTGGGCTGTAATCAGGAGGGCCTATTAATTCAATAAATCAAGGTTAACGTGCTGGCTGCTTCCCTCTGTAGGGTGATGTATCTCTGTCCTCTGGGAGGAACACGCCAGGCTGCTCTGGAGGAATGCAAAGCAGCATGGCCGCACACCGTGGACCTGGACGGTGTGTGTGTGTGTGTGTGCGTGTGTGCATGTGTGTGAGAGTGTGTGCGTGTGTGTGTGTGTGTGTGACACACATCATCTGCAGTACCTACAAAACAGGCATAAGCCTACATGCGTCCATAGATACATACATACATTATGGAGCTAGATGGATACCAACCGTGTGTGTGTGATGGTGTTTGCAAACAAAGCAAGCACACAAACATATGCAAAGGCCTATAGAAGTGCATAAATCCTACATTATTTCACTGTGTGGATATGGAGTGTGTGTGTGTGTGTGTGTGTGTGTGTGTGTGTGTGTTTGTGTGAGTCCGTGCACTTTGTTCATTGTAGTATGTATGTTAGTATGCATAACTCACACCATGTTGCATGCAATATGTATGTTAGTACACATACAGTACTTTGATTCACATCAGAGCAGGGACTGTTAGTGATAATAATCTCCAAACTACTTTATATTTCCTATTAGTTTATTCAAATAGATAACTGGTTAGGGTGATGGCTCACTGGAATGTATAACTCCTTTTGATTAAGTCCCTTCAAATTAGATTTTCTCATTTCACAGCGACAATTGATGTACCAGTGGACTGGAACAGACTCATTTGTAAATTATAGAACGAGCGGACATAATTACAGGCCGATTGTAATCACAAGCCAAGAGAACGTGGTTTACGTTTCTGTGACATAATGCTTTTAGGACACTGGGTTTTTCCAGAGTGTTTGAAATGCACTCAGAGGGAGAATCTAATGAATCACGATTTTCAGCCAATCAGAGGCCGCGCTTATGAATGGCGTTTCTGAGCCAACGGGATCAGGACGCTGGCTGGACGCACGGTGCGGAGAGAGCAACACACGTCTGTCTTTCCAAGAGGAAAAAAAAGCAAGAGGGTCAGGAAAACAGTGCAGTCACATATTTTTTTAATGAGCCATTATGGCGGTGAAACTGCATCAGGCTGTCAGGGAGGAGGAAGCGCTGCTGCGCTGGCCCGGCGTGGCCCGGAGCGGCATGGAGCAGTACGGAGCAGCAGGGAACAGTATGGAACATGACAGAGCAGTACGGAGCAGCATGGAACAGGACAGAGCAGCATGGAACAGGACAGAGCAGCATGGAACAGCATGGAACAAGACAGAGCAGTACGGAGCAGCATGGAGCAGGACAGAGCAGCATGGAACAGCATGGAACAGCATGGAACAGCATGGAACAGCATGGAGCAGCATGGAACAGGACAGAGCAGTACGGAGCAGCATGGAGCAGGACAGAGCAGCATGGAACAGCATGGAGCAGCATGGAGCAGGACGGAGCAGCATGGAACAGGACAGAGTAGCATGGAACAGCATGGAGCAGCATGGAACAGCATAGAGCAGCATGGAGCAGGACAGAGCAGCATGGAACAGGACAGAGCAGTACGGAGCAGCATGGAGCAGGACAGAGCAGCATGGAACAGGACAGAGCAGCATGGAGCAGGACAGAGCAGCATGGAACAGCATGGAGTAGCATGGAGCAGGACGGAGCAGCATGGAACAGGACAGAGCAGCATGGAGCAGGACAGAGCAGCAGCGAACAGTGTGGAGCAGCATGGAACAGCATGAAAGCAGGACAGAGCAGCATGGAACAGGACAGAGCAGCATGGAACAGCATGGAGTAGCATGGAGCAGGACGGAGCAGCATGGAACAGGACAGAGCAGCATGGAGCAGGACAGAGCAGCAGCGAACAGTGTGGAGCAGCATGGAACAGCATGAAAGCAGGACAGAGAAGCACTGTGCAGTAGGAAACAGCAGGGATGCAGGACAGAGCAGCACTGTGCAGTACGAAACAGCAGGGATGCAGGACAGAGCAGCACTGTGCAGTACGAAACAGCAGGGATGCAGGACAGAGCAGCACTGTGCAGTACGAAACAGCAGGGATGCAGGACAGAGAGCAGGACTGGAGCAGGACAGAGCAGCACTGTGCAGTAGGAATCAGCAGGGATGCAGGACAGAGCAGCACTGTGCAGTAGGAATCAGCATGGAGCAGGAGAGTCCATTGGAGACGGGTGCCGCGGAGCCACTGCCTCGACAAGGCTGCGGTCTGGGGACGAGGGACCTGATTGGCTTATTGAGGGGGGGGGGGGTGGAATTGCCTCCCCATATAGCCTTGTCAGGGATTCTGGGCCCTACCTTCCCCCCCGCCCCCCTCCACCTCTCTGAGAGCAGTGTGGAGGGCGGGGTATGAGAGCGAAGCGTCCTCCAGTCACGGAGAAGGACGTTTGGATTGGCCACAAAACAAACTGGCACTGAAAACGCCATCAATTCAAAATGGCCTCCACGCACTGCCAAACATGGCCACAGGACTCTCTCTCTCTCCCTGCCTTTTCTCTTTCTCCTTTAATATAAATCTGCAACCCCCCCTTCTCTCTCTCTCCTCCTTCACTCTTCTCTCTCTTCTCTCTCTTCTCTCTATTCCTAGCTCTTAAAGAAAAAGTCGCACTGCGTCCAATACTCACTTAATCAGCCAGGCCAGGTAACCCATTGAGTTGACAAAAAGAAAGTTAAAGGGGCCTCCAGGCAATTTTAATCTCACAAGTCCATTAAAATTCCCCTTAAAGTGCAGAGTCAAGGAGACACTCTGATACAATCAAAATTGATTATTAGCAAATTTCTTTAAACAGAATTTGTATAAAAAAATACATATATATATACAGTACTGTGCAAAGGTTTTAGGCAGGTGTCTTTAAAGTTAGGAAAATATATATATTTATTTATTATATATATATATATATATATATATATATATATATATATATATATATATATATATATATACACACACACAATATGGAAAAATACAAAATTCAAAAATAAAATTTTATGAATTGATAAAAATTAAACAATTAACATTTATATTTATATACATATATATATATATATATATATATATAAATGTTAATTGTTTATTTTTTATCAATTCATAAAATTGTGAGGGCAAAGCAAATCTGTATCAAATCAACATTTGGTGTGACCACCCTTCGCCTTCAAAACAGCATCCCCTGCCTAAAACTTATGCCCAGTACTGTATATACAGTGCATCCGGAAAGGATTCATACCCCTTCACTTTTTCCACATTTTATTATGTTACAGCCTAATTCCAAAATGGATTAAATAAAAGAAATTCCTCAACATTCTACACACAATATCGCATAATGACAAAGTGAAAAAAGTTTTTTAGAATTTTTTGCAAATATACATAAAAAAAAATATATATATATATATCACATGTACATAAGTATTCACACCCTTTACTCAATACATTGTTGAAGCACCTTTGGCAGCAATTACAGCCTCAAGTCTTCTTGAGTATGATGCTACAAGCTTGCCACACCTATTTTGGGCAGTTTCTCCAATTCTTCTTTGCAGATCGTCTCAAGCTCCATCAGGTTGGATGGGGAGCGTCGGTGCACAGCCATTTTCAGATCTCTCCAAAGATCTTCAATCGGGTTCAAGTCTGGGCTCTGGCTGGGCCACTCAGGGACATTCACAGACTTGTCCCAAAGCCACTCCTTTGTTATCTTGGCTGTGTGCTTAGGGTCGTTGTCCTGTTGGAAGGTCAACCTTCGCCCCAGTCTGAGGTCCAGAACGCTCTGGAGCAGGTTTTCATCAAGGATCTCTCTGTACATTGCTGCATTCATCTTTCCCTTGATCCTGACTAGTCTCCCAGTTCCGGCCGCTGAAAAACACCCCCACATCAGGATGCTCCCACCACCATGCTTCACTGTAGGGACGGTATGAGCAGTGCCTGGTTTCCTCCAGACATGACGCTTGGCATTCAGGCCAAAGAGTTCAATTTTGGATTCATCAGACCAGAGAATTTTGTTTCTCATGGTCTGAGAGTCCTTTAGGTGCCTTTTGGCAAACTCCATGCGGGCTGTCTGAGGAGTGGCTTCCGTCTGGTCACTCTACCATAAAGGCCTGATTGGTGGAGTGCAAGTAGGGAATGAGTCTTTACCCCAAGTGAAGGAGTTCAAGTATCTCGGGGTCTTGTTCTCGAGTGAGGGGAAAATGGAACAAGAGATGGGCCGGAGAATTGGAGCAGCGGGTGCGGTGTTGCAGTCGCTTTATCGCACCGTTGTGACGAAGAGAGAGCTGAGCCAGAAGGCAAAGCTCTCAATCTACCGGTCTATCTTCGTTCCTACTCTCACCTATGGTCATGAAGGGTGGGTCATGACCGAAAGAACGAGATCGCGGATACAAGCGGCGGAAATGAGTTTCCTCCGGAGGGTGGCTGGCATCTCCCTTAGGGATAGGGTGAGAAGTTCAGCCATTCGTGAGGGACTCGGAGTAGAGCCGCTGCTTCTTTGGGTAGAAAGGAGCCAGTTGAGGTGGTTCGGGCATCTAGTAAGGATGCCACCTGGCCGCCTCCCTAGGGAGGTGTTCCAGGCAAGTCCAGCTGGGCGGAGGCCGCGGGGCAGACCTAGGACTAGGTGGAGGGATTATATCTCCACACTGGCCTGGGAACGCCTTGGAATCCCCAAGTCAGAGCTGGTTAATGTGGCCCGGGAAAGGGAAGTTTGGAATGCCCTGCTGGAACTGCTACCTCCGCGACCCGACCCCGGACAAAGCGGATGAAGCTGATGATGATGATGATGACGGTGGAGTGCAGCAGAGATGGTTGTCCTTCTGGAAGGTTCTCCCATTTCCACAGAGGAACACTGGAGCTCTGTCAGAGTGACCATCGGGTTCTTGGTCACCTCCCTGACCAAGGCCCTTCTCCCCTGATTGATCAGTTTGGCCGGGCGGCCAGCTCCAGGAAGAGTCCTGGTGGTTCCAAACGTCTTCCATTTGTGAATGATGGAGACCACTGTGCTCGTTGGGACCTTCAATGCTGCAGACATTTTTTTGTACCCTTCCCCAGATCTGTGCCTCGATACAATCCTGTCTCGGAGGTCTACAGACAATTCCTTGGACTTCATAACTTGGTTTGTGCTCTGACATGCGCTGTCAACTGTGGGACCTTATATAAACAGGTGTGTGCCTTTCCAAATCATGTCCAATCAATTTAATTTACCACAGGTGGACTCCAATCAAGTTGTAGAAACATCTCAAGGATGATCAGTGGAAACAGGATCACCTGAGCTCAATTTTGAGTGTCACAGCAAAGGGTGTGAATACTTATGTACATATTTAGAATTTTTTTAATACATTTGCAAAAAAATTGTCAAAAACGTTTTTCACCTGGTCATTATGCGGTATTGTATGTAGAATGTTGAGAAATTTTTATTTAATCCATTTTGGAATTAGGCTGTAACATAATAAAATGTGGAAAAAGTGAAGGAGTATGAGTACTTTCCGGATGTATGTATATATATGTATATATATATATATATATATATATATATATATATATATATATATAGAAGATACACAGCATGTTTTTGCCAAAGAATCACGCTCTCTCTCTCTCTCTCTCTCTCTCTCTCTAATTCAGTCAGATTGAATGAAGACTCTCTCTCTCTCTCTCTCTCTCTCTCTCTTAGTGTAGGGGACTCTCTCTCTCTCTCTCTCTCTCTCTCTCTCTCTCTCTCTCTCTCTCTCTCTCTCTTTCTACCGTTACTGAACACTGGAACAAGACTCTCTCTCTCTCTCTCTCTCTCTCTCTCTCTCTCTCTCTCTCTCTCTCTCTCTCTCTACTGTACTGAACACCGGAACACTGACTCTCTCTCTCTCTTCCTACTGTACTGAACACTGACTCTCTCTCTCTCTCTCTCTCTCTCTCTCTCTCTCTTTCTACTGTACTGAACACTGGAACCCTGTCTCTCTCTCTCTCTCTCTCTCTCTCTCTCTCTCTCTTTCTCCTATACTGAACACTGGAACACTGACTCTCTCTCTCTCTCTCTCTCTCTCTCTCTCTCTCTCTCTCTCTCTCTCTCTCTCTCTCTCTCTCTTTCTTTCTCTCCCTCTCTTCTGTACTGAACTCTAGAACATTTTGACTCCCTCCTGGCTTCCCCTCAGCGCCACAGCACTGACATAACGATCTCCTTATCATACAAATTAACCCCTAACCTCTACCTCCCAACTCCTAACCCCTGACCCTGCCTCCGCTTGAGGAAAAGGTTGTAGGAGTCTGTGCCTCTATTTAGTTAGTCCAATACGGTGACACATGGATAAGAAGGGGAGGGGGCACAGAGTAGACAGCACTGGAGAGAGAGAGAGAGAGAGAGAGAGGTGCATGCCTAGGCTTAATCTCCCTCTCCAGCCAACACCGCTACAGGAGTCAACAATGTGCAGCAGCTCAAGAGGACAAAGGCTTACATAATCACACTGCTACTGCTGCTGCTGCTGCAAACCCTCAATATTTACCACCCTCACTCTCTGTCTGTCTGTCTCTGTCTCTGTCTCTCTCTCTCTCTCTCTCTCTCTCTACCACCCTCACTCTCTCTGCTGCTGCTGCAAACCCTCAATATTTACCACCCTCACTCTCTCTCTGTCTCTCTCTCTCTCTCTCTCTATCTACCACCCTCATTCTCTCTGCTGCTGCTGCAAACCCTCAATATCTACTACCCTCACTCTCTGTCTGTCTGTCTGTCTGTCTGTCTGTCTGTCTGTCTGTCTGTCTGTCTGTCTGTCTGTCTGTCTGTCTGTCTGTCTGTCTGTCTCTCTCTCTCTCTCTCTCTCTCTCTCTCTACCACCCCCCCTCTCTCTCTAACTTTTCTAGTTTGTCCCCTCTCTTTAGCTAGTTATAGTCCAGATTTATCGCAGCAATCTGTGCCGCCCCTCTCTCTCTCTCTCTCACACACACACACACACACACACACACACACAGCACAGCACTGTTGTGCATATGTTGTTTCTAATATTACACAGACACATATGCTGTTGTGGAGTAGAAGGCCTCGGGGCTGCTGCAGATGCTGAGCACTGAGAGGCAGTGAGAGGGGGGGAACACGGCTGACTCCCACTGCTCAGCCTGACAGACATCCAGAGAATGGAGAAATACAAGCCCAAGCTCATTTTACCACGTGTGTGTGTGTGTGTGTGTGTGTGTGTGTGTGTGTGTGTGTGTGCGTGTGTGTGTGTGTGATGGTGTAATAGCTCTGGCACTATGAAATCACAAAGGGGTAGGCAACTGTACTGTACATCAAACTGCAAGGTCGAGACAGGAACCATACGCCCCACATTCAAAACAGAAAATGACATATCGTTATCCATATAAAACTTGCTATTTATATCGCAACGCGTCATAAGCACCATTGGCAGTACCATATGTACAATATGACGCTGCGTTCATATAAAAACCTGAAAAAATTTGAAACATGAAAATAGATTTTGTAAAGATATACAGACTGATACTGATAGATGGAGAGGATAAAGCAAAGTCCAGCGATACAACTTGTTGATCCTATGGGAATGTACTGAGAATTTCTCAATTTTTTTCTCCACAGAAAAATAATCCAAATTAGCTTGGAGTATAATGTGCTTTAATTGTGCTTTAATTATAAAAATTACTGAAATTTATCATATCGAAGTTAACAAATGTGATAAAGTTCAATAAGAATTTCAAGTTCTCTAATTAAAACACACTACTGCAGTATTTTTTCATAACACAAAAGCGTAATTTTATGAAACACATGAAGAGTTTAAAACAGCTAAAGCAAAGCTACGAGCCCAGAGTTAAAACATCTAAATCAAAGCTACGAGCCCAGAGTTAAAACATCTAAATCAAAGCTACGAGCCCAGAGTTAAAACAGCTAAAGCAAAGCTACGAGCCCAGAGTTAAAACAGCTAAAGCAAAGCTACGAGCCCAGAGTTAAAACATCTAAAGCAAAGCTACGAGCCCAGAGTTAAAACATCTAAACCAAAGCTACGAGCCCCGAGTTAAAACAGCTAAAGCAAAGCTACGAGCCCAGAGTTAAAACATCTAAATCAAAGCTACGAGCCCAGTTAAAACAGCTAAAGCAACGCTACGAGACCAGAGTTAAAACATCTAAAGCAAAGCTACGAGCCCAGAGTTAAAACATCTAAAGCAAAGCTACGAGCCCAGAGTTAAAACAGCTAAAGCAACGCTACGAGCCCAGAGTTAAAACAGCTAAAGCAAAGCTACGAGCCCAGAGTTAAAACAGCTAAAGCAACGCTACGAGCCCAGAGTTAAAACATCTAAAGCAAAGCAAAGCTACGAGTCCAGAGTTAAAACAGCTAAAGCAAAGCTACGAGCCCAGAGTAAAAACAGCTAAAGCAAAGCTACGAGTCCAGAGTTAAAACATCTAAATCAAAGCTACGAGCCCAGAGTTAAAACAGCTAAAGCAAAGCTATGACTGGCTGGTGGCAGCACAGAGAGAGAGCCAGAGGAGGTGGTGGGTGAGACAGACAGACAGGGGCCACATCTAGAGAGAACAGCCCTGTACAGCTGGCTGGTGGCAGCAGAGAGAGAGAGCCAGAGGAGGCAGGGGCCTTAGACAGGGGCCACATCTAGAGAGAACAGCCCTGTACAGCTGGCTGGTGGCAGCAGAGAGAGAGAGCCAAAGGAGGCAGGGGCCACATCTAGAGAGAACAGCCCTGTACAGCTGGCTGGTGGCAGCAGAGAAAGAGAGCCAGAGGAGGCAGGGGCCTTAGACAGGGGCCACATCTAGAGAGAACAGCCCTGTACAGCTGGCTGGTGGCAGCAGAGAAAGAGAGCCAGGGGAGGCAGGGGCCTTAGACAGGGGCCACATCTAGAGAGAACAGCCCTGTACAGCTGGCTGGTGGCAGCAGAGAGAGCGAGCCAGAGGAGGCAGGGGCCTTAGACAGGGGCCTTAGACAGGGGCCTTAGACAGGGGCCACATCTAGAGAGAACAGCCCTGTACAGCTGGCTGGTGGCAGCAGAGAAAGAGAGCAGGCAGGGGCCTTAGACGGGGCCTTAGACAGGGGCCACATCTAGAGAGCTAGTTGGTTTCCTTTGTGTTTGCCGAGTCTGCCCAAGGCAAGGGTCGGCTGACATGCATAATTCATCTCTTCAGAAAAAACAAAAAAACAACTGGCCATTGTTTTGAAATATGAGCGGACACATTATTTCTGACAGAATAATTAAAGATGAAAGGGCGTGACGGATGCACACTGTACCTTAACAACCAGAGAGAGGTGGCTTTGAATACATTAGCAACGCAAAGAGGGGAGGGGAGGGGCCCGGCAACGGAGAGGACGGACGGACCGACAGACCGACGGCACGTAGGTAATGAACAAAGAAATCACACACACACACACACACACACACACACACACACACACACACAATACAGGCTCAACTCAGAGTGAGCAGGAGGGCAGAAACGTCAATTTGCATGCTGGTGGCACGACACAAAGCCTCCTGGCCAGACTGCATGCACATATTGGCTGCACGTAAAGGCTCATACATGCACATATAGGCTGCAAGTAAAGACTAGCACCAGAGCCTCCTTTGAAAAGCCCTCCAGCAGCCATATAAAGAAGAAGCTTGACTCCAGGCTTACACATTTTATGAATACAAATAAGAACATGAGTGATTCAATGGAAAATAGCTCATGATCATTTCCACCCCGGCTGTTAGCAGACACAGCAGCGGTTCATGTGGGATAAGTAAAGAGAGTGATTTGTCATGTACGGTCCTCACAAAACCCAGTGCCTCCAGGCCCGCCGGGCCCCCTGCTGGCTCCACGGCTGTGTTCATGTGAACGTCCTTGAGGCCCCGCTGCGGGACACATAAAACACATCTCAGAGTGGGGGCGGGGGTCAGGGGGTCAGGGGTCAAAGGGGAAAGGTCTGTGAGGTGTCTTCAGTAAACCCTAGCAGCCATCTCTGCATTGAGCCTAATCCTTCTCAGGCACGACCAGAGAGAGGGCAAAGGAAGCCAGCTCCTTGCAAGTGGATAAAGGTCAAAGGTGAGAGGTCGAGCAACGCTGGTACTGTCTTTTTGTGAATTTATTTGATATGAACTTTGCAGATATTTCATTTTCTGAGCATTTTATGTAAGTTGACTGAGCATCTCTCTCTTTTTTTCTCTCTCTCTCTCTTTTTTTCTCTCTCTGTTTTTCTTTCTCACCGCTTGCGATACGTTCTGCTTTAGTTCTTTCTCTCAGGTACAAATCTTTCCCTGCCGACATGCACACACACCCCATTAGGTCCCTGAGCGGCTTAAGCCCTGGACAGCATGCCCATTCACTATTCATGGAGAGAGAGAGAGAGAGAGAGAGAGAGAGAGAGAGAGAGAGAGAGAGAGAGAGAGAGAGAGAGAGAGAGACACAGAGAGAGAGAGACAGAGAGACAGACAGAGAGAGAAAGAGAGAGAAAGACAGACAGACAGAGAGAGAGCGTTTTAAGCTCCGGCCAGGGTGCCCATCCACTATTCATGGAGAACCTGTGGCTGTCTGCTCTGTCTGCTTCAGCTGATCGCCACGGCAGCGTGGCACCTAAACTGTCGGAGCAGCATCGTCAAACAACGGATTAATCCTCCTCCCATTAAGCGCAAAGCTTTACCGAATATATCGCGCAAGAGAAGAAGAAGACGGGGGAAAAAAACGGTTTTCCGCCTGAAACGGCAGATCCTCTCATGACTAGCATGGAATAATGAGAGGACGACGGATTTGCTCCTGAATTATGTATGGACTTCACGGCAGGCCTCTCCCATTTATTCCCTGCCCCCCCCCCCCCCCCCTCCTCCATTGTACGCTGTTTGACCTTCCCCACGGCTAACGGAGCGCAACAAACAGCTCCGCTCATATCAACACAGTCCATTTTCACTTTGCTCTGATGCCATAGCTGTTTTTCACACTTCTCACCTGAGACTTAAGCTCCTTCAAAGCTCTTTAGGATGGGTTTGTAATGTGAAGTCTTCTGGTAAATACCTACTGGAACCTGGGATTTCTCCCGGGAAATCACTGGGAGAAACCGAATCACAAATTAAAAGGACTTGAAAATGGATTATTACGGTTGAGGAGTGGTGGACTGTAACAACGTACATGTACTTCGTTAGTGTACTTAAGTACCTTTTTAAGTATCTTTACGTTACCATTAGTACTCTTTGACTTTGACTCTTCACTGCTTTTGTTGTTTTTTTACTTTCATCTGTCTTTTTGCTTCTTTACTTTTATCTACTCGTTACTTTAATGTGGAGAAAATCGTGGAGAAAGGTGTAAAGTTTCTGTCAGGGGTTAGGTCCCTACTCAGCCACCTGAGGTAGTTCAGCACCATGGACAAGACCTGGAGGGGATTCAGCACCATGGACAAGCACTAGAGGGGGTTCAGAACCATGGACAAGCACTAGAGGGGGTTCAGCACCATGGACAGCGACCCGAGGGGGTTCAGAACATGGACAAGTCATGGAGAGAATTCAGCACCATGGACAGCGACACGAGGGGGTTCAGAACCATGGACAAGTCCTGGAGGAGGTTCAACACCATGGACAGCGACCTGCGAGGGGGTTCAGCACCATGGACAGGCACGGGAGGCGTTTCAGCACCATGGACAAGCACCAGAGGGATTTCAGCAACATGGACAAGCATCAGATGGGGTTCAGGACCGTGGAAAACTCCTGGAGGGGGTTCAGCACTTTAGACAAGGTCTAGAGGGGTTCAGCACCATGGAGAACACCTGGAGGGAGTTCAGCACTTTAGACAAGGTCTAGAGGGGTTCAGCACCATGGAGAACACCTGGAGGGAGTTCAGCACTTTAGACAAGGTCTAGAGGGGTTCAGCACCATGGAGAACACCTGGAGGGAGTTCAGATTCATGGACAGGCACCAGAGGGGGGTCAGCACCATGGACAGCGACCTGGATAGGCTGCTCCTCGTTATTATGTGTCACAGTTTCCACCTGTGCTCCTTTGTTTCTATTGGCCCCCTGG
Source organism: Galaxias olidus (assembly GCA_026901105.3). Lineage (NCBI taxonomy): Eukaryota > Metazoa > Chordata > Actinopteri > Galaxiiformes > Galaxiidae > Galaxias > Galaxias olidus. The sequence goes on from JAPMUY010009711.1 coordinate 26,420, forward strand.
TAATCCTTTGTTCTCATTTAAAGCCCCTGCTTTGCTTCTAGTCTGACATTGCCTCCATTGTGCTTTGTTGTTCCTGTTCTGATTGAGGAATAGCCTTTTAGACGGGTATTTAACGTGATTATGAAGGAAATGACCTTGATAAATAAATACATAGTACAAAAAACACAAATTGTACCAGGCGGAATTAAACGCTACACAAAAGTGAAAGCAAGTTATGAATCATTTTTGCTGACAGGTAGAACTCACTGCAAAAGAGACCTTATAATCTCCACATGATGGGACCAAACCTGCAGTGAAAGGCAACACAAACACACACACAAACACACACACACACACACATACACACACACACACACACACACACATACACACACACACACACACACACACACACACACACACACACACACACACACACACACACACACACACACACACACCTATATCCTGTCTCCAGCCACCATACAGTCCTCCGGCAAACAATGGCTACCCCCCCCCCCCCCTCCCCCTCCCTTACCGTTAGAAAGTAGGACATGGCTGACAGCTGTGAGAAGGCGGGGCTTACCAAAGTCCCCAGGGGCGAAGATGTCGTAGACACAGGTCTGGCCCCTGGTGTAGTTATGTGGATAGTTTGGGGAGAGGACTGTCCCTTCTGATCCGGTAGAGCGACCCCCGCACGGAGCTGTGGGGAGAGAGAGAGAGAGAGAGAGAGAGAGAGAGAGAGAGAGAGAGAGAGAGAGAGAGAGAGAGAGAGAGAGAGAGAGAGAGAGAGAGAGAGAGAGAGAGAGAGAGAGAGAGAGAGAGAGAGAGACCAGAAAAGCTCAATGAAATACAGGAAACAGCAATCAAAGATCACCGTGCCATGTGACAGTCCTGCAGAGGTAAGCCGAATATCAACAAGAAGACTAGCAGCAGAGAAAGTGTTGACCACTTAAGTGCTGACGAATAGGGTTTAGGGTGAGCGTACAAGCTGTTATGTTTTATGTATTTGGGTGGGGGGGGGGGGGGCATTTGGGAATATAGAAAAGAAAGAAAAATAATGGAGTGGAATAACCTATCTTTGTGTTCATGAGGGGGATGGGGGTGGGGGGGGGGGTGGGTCATCATTCTAGGGACATCCAAATCTCTTAACTCGAGAGTGAAAAATAACTCCACATCACCTAAAAGCTTAAAAGAATTACTTCAAACTTCATCACAAGAAAAGTTTCAAAAGGACTCTTCCCTAGAGTGAGGAAAAAGTGAGTGTTTTTTTTTAACACAGACTCCCGTTGGAATCAGCCCTTAATGACTGCCTTCCCTCCTTTAAAGACTCCTCTCTTTCAAGCAAACTCCAAATTTCTTTTTTTTGGTCAAACGGAAACTTTTTTCCACCTGAGTCATCACCATGGCCACAGAGTCAACACAGATCTGATTGGCTGCCGAGTCCATTAGCGGGTTCCTTTTTTTTTCTCTGCACGGCTAATGGCTACAGCATGGTAGCCAACAGCGCCTGTACTGTATCTTCAAGGCACTAATGATGCAGGTAATTTACCAAGAGGCCTGTAACGCGGTCGCTGTGGACCTCACAGGCCCTGTCGACAGGTGGGAGAGGGAGCCGACTGTAAACAAAACACAATCTCATTTGTCTGAGAAGAGTTGTCACCAGCTGCTGCCGTGACAACCCATGTGGCTGCAACACAAGAGCAGTGTCAGCACCGCCACAGACGAGTAACACGGGGGAGAGAGAGAGGGAGAGAGAGGGAGGGAGGGAGGGAGGGGGGGGGGTTAATAAAAACTGAGAGAGAGGGAATAGAGAAAGAAATAAACAGTGTGAGAATCAGTGAAAGAGAGAGGGAGGGAGAGAGAGAGAGAGAGAGAGAGAGAGAGAGAGAGAGAGAGAGAGAGAGAGAGAGAGAGAGAGAGAGAGAGAGACGGACTCTAATAATGATGGATCAACAATTAATCCAGGTTGGGCTGTTAGACACTCAAGATGCATGTAATGCAGCATATGTGAAGAGAGTTAGAGAGAGAAAGAGAAAGAGAGAGCTAGAGAGAGAAAGAGAGAGAGCTAGAGAGAGAGAGCTAGAGACAGCGAGAGAGAGAGAGCTAGACAGAGAGAGAGAGAGAGAGCTAGAGAGAGAGAGAGAGAGAGAGAGAGAGAGAGAGAGAGAGAGAGAGAGAGAGAGAGCTAGAGAGAGAGAGGGCTGCAGTCTGCATAGATAGATGGTCAGAGAAAGTGTCCTGGTATTTTACCTAGCACATTTCAGGGATTTGATTAGCTCTTCTAGTTAAGCATAGTCTTTGGAAAATGGTGAGGGATTTGTTTAGCTTAACTAGCTAAGCATGGTGTTAGTACAAAAACAGGCTAGGGATTTGGTTATCTCCAAAACACTAAGCGTAGTGTTAGCCTTGTCACAGGTGAGGGATTGAATTAGCTTGACTAGCTAAGCATGGTGCTAGCACTGCAGCAGGTACATGCATATGGGTTTTAATTAGCTTAACTAGCTATGCTTGGTGCTAGCACTGCAATAGAATATTAATTGAATTAGCTTAAATAGCCTAGCATGGTGGTGCATTTCTACAGGTATATGGCCTTTGATGCAAGCTAAAGCGCTGATGCTAACAATGTGGATCTTTATTCAACTCTTTGGGTGAAAGCATACTAGAATATAATATAATAAAACAAATACATATGACGTATAATGTTGCGTTCTGAATATTATTCTGTTAGACATCATCAAGTTAATCCATATCCCAGTTACAAAATGATAATATTGCTCGGGACATTATGAGACTGATTACTGTACTGCTCAACAAAGAGTCTGCTCTAAAACCTGGAGTGGAACCCTGATGCCACTGGAACAGATTTAATGTATTCCCCTTGCTTTCTACAGGCACAAGTGGCTTTGAGACATAGTCTCTTTATCCGAGGAGCAGTCCAAGGCTAAGGTAAGTAATCACAACAGAAGCACGGTGGCTCAGTGGTTGGCACTGGTGCCTCACAGCAAGAAGGTCGTGGGTTCAAGCCCCACCTGACCCAATGGTCTTTCTGTGTGGAGTTTGCATGTTCTCTCCGTGTTTGTGTGGGTTTCCTCCCACCATCAAAAAACATGCTCCATTCTCTGACCAGTTCACCCGGAGTTGGTCTGTGTGTCCTATGTATGTGAGCAAGTTTGTCATTATATGTTGGGTGAGCAAGTCCGGTGCAAATTGGCTGCCGTGGTATCACTCAGACTGAGTGTTGTGTTTGATAGCTGTCGGTCCATTTGTTGTTCGTTCTGTGTAATTCATTGGTGACCAATTGGTGTGAAGCGCTTTGAGTTTCGAGAAAAGCGCTGAAAACTAAATAAAATGTATTATTATTATTACAACTGGTTAAACATTTTTAAAAATGTGATTGGGTGTTGGATGAAAGATCTTGAACTTTCTTCCAATTAGAAACTAAAAAGGTTTTCCGACTGCGGCAAATCTTAAAATGGCAAACTTTGATCAAACCAATCTACGTTGTTAACACTGGTTAGTACAAAAGTCCTAAGAGGTTTCCATCTACGTCCATTGCATTATGATTAGATATAATAAGTGAAATAAGGCTGTCTACTTATTTTAAATAAAATATCTTACATATTCACTAGCACTGAAACCTTATTAAATAAGGAACAAAAAACTAAAATCTAAAGAAGGATTTTCTTCTGCTTTCAAAAATATGTCTTGCCTAAGCCTCACTTGGGACTAACTCACAGAGGAGCACAATTCAACAGCCAAACTTAACATTATTACATTGAAGATCAGGGTATTTAAATATGTACAGAATACTCAGTATAAATTATATACTAAGAGCCAATTCCCAGCTCAGATTTGTCCTGACAAAGGTCAGAACATGCGCCTGCTTGTTGTGTAGTAGACAGTGTTATCTAACCAGAGTAGCACTCTTTTCCATTCACCATTCAATAGTCCAGTGATTTAGCTAAGGGCAAAGGTCAAGGCCTATCCGGGAAGTTTAAAATGCTCCTCCTCTCGACTGCTAGTAAACCAACTGATAAGAGGAATGAATCCCTGTTATTGGTGAAGCAACTTAAACACACTTTATTAAGCTTGTGATTCTGATCATCCCTTTTGTATCAAAATGTTACATGAACGCTCCCTTTCAACGTATTATTTAAAAGCTGAATTATCTGATAAAATAACACATTAACATTCACGTTATTAGATACCACACATATTTATTTGATTATTGTGCAAAGCAGGAAGAGCAGACTGGAAGCTATGGCGTCAACAAAAGAGGTGATGGGAGGAAATCCCTGTGATTCACAACACAACACAACACAACACAACACAACACCTATTAGAGTGCTGCAACAACAGAGCTACAACCGCTACACTACACTACAACACAACACATCCCAGCACACTACAGCACAACACAACACAACACAACACAACACCTATTGGAGTGCTGCAACAACAGAGCTACAACTGCTACACTACACTACAACACAACACATCCCAACACACTACAGCACAACACAACACAACACAACACAACACCTATTAGAGTGCTGCAACAACAGAGCTACAACCGCTACACTACACTACAACACAACACATCCCAACACACTACAGCACAACACAACACAACACAACACAACACAACACCTATTAGAGTGCTGCAACAACAGAGCTACAACCGCTACACTACAGCACAACACAACACCTATTAGAAGGCTGCAACAACCGAGCTACAACCGCTACACTACACTACAACACAACACATCCCAACACACTACAGCACAACACAACACAACACAACACAACACCTATTAGAGTGCTGCAACAACCGAGCTACAACCGCTACACTACAGCACAACACAACACCTATTAGAAGGCTGCAATAACAGAACTACAACTGCTACACTACAGCACAACACAACACCTAGCAGCTGTAACCACGGACAGCCGGGCAGGAGACTCTAGAACGGTGCATGTGAGTTGTCACTGCAGGTTCCATCGCCTAGGGAACAGAACGTTCTATGACTCCTTTCGCTTTGCCCTGCATTTATCCAGGTTATGCTGACTGAGAACATCCAGGACCTGGGGGAGGGTGTGTGTCTGGGGGGTGGGGGGGGGGAGGGTCAACCTCATTCACGCCTCCTCCCAGGTATAGGGAGTGTGTGTGTGTGTGTGTGGGGGGGGGGGGGGGGGAGATGAGGGAATGGATTTACAGACAGTAGGTGGCCTTTGCATGCCTCTCTACATGAATCCCTCTTTAGCACTATGTCAGGAATCACACACACACACACACACACACACACACAGTCTGTGGTGGTGTGTCTCACTCCGTGGTGGTGTGTCTCACTCCGTGGTGGTGTGTCTCACCTGGTACATCTCACCCACAGAGGTTCCAATCCCCCCGGTGACACCCCCTCACTCCTAATGATCGCTCCTGTGATCTCACTGTGTCTTATCGAGTCTCTCTCCCTCTCCCCCTCACCGTCTCACGCTCAGGAAGTTACAGCGTTTTCTCTGGCCTAGTTCATCCAGCGGTGTGTAGTTAGGGGGGAGCTAGGTCCTTATTTAACTGTTCTGACGGAGGGAGTTTAGTTTGGTTTGATAAATAAAAAGGCTGTTATCCTCTTCCCTCTAAAAACAGGGGGAGAGCAGCAGCAGCAGAAAACAAAAAGTCTGTTTTATTTAGAGAAGATCTGTCCTCAATTTCTCCTGATTCACGACACTAATATTGGGAGATTGCATTGTTAAAGTTCCAAGCGCTACACAGCGCTTTGGTACGGTCAACAAATCACTGGTCCACTTTAATCTGGTGCAGTCCTGGAAATAATGTAATTGTGAACAATAATGTTCTGGCAGTAAAGTCTTGATTAACTAGAGTGTTACCACACCAATAAACAAGACCAGTCAAGCCGTGACCGGTGTGTGTGTGTGTGTGTGTGTGTGTGTGTGTGTGTGTGTGTGTGTGTGTGTGTGTGTGTGTGTGTGTGTGTGTGTGAGGTAACACCCCCCTGCCTTACAATCCATAACATCTGTTATGTTGTCAAATACATCGCTCAACTCAGGTTCTCCTAATACTTCAATTTGACCATTTAACTCTAGTCCTAAGTGCTTACAATACTCAAGTTCTCCTAATACAGCTTCAATTTGACCATTTAACTCTAGTTGTAAGTGCTTTTAATGTTGATATTGCAAAGTGCAAGTGAGGATTCAACTATGTCCAACTATGAAAAAGTATAAGTATTTGGTATGAACTACATATAGTTCCTAGTAGTTTGGTATTAAACATAAATAATAATATATTATTGTACTAATATAATCCTATCAATGTTACATGCATAAAAAGCATAAAATCCAAAGAACTCGGCATGATGACGTTTATAAGATATTAATAATAATGGTGTTTATAACAATGACAACAATGACCACAATGACACTATTAACGATAATAATGACAACAATAGTGATGTAACAATGACAACAATAGTGACGTAATAGTGATGATAATAATGACGAAAATAGTGATGTAATAAGAACGAAAATAGTGATGTAATAATGACTGATAGTGATGTAATAATAATGATAATAGTGATGTAATAATGATGATAACAATGATGATAATAGGGATGTAATAGTGATGTAATAATGACGATAAGTGATGTAATAATGATGATAATAATAACAATAATAGTGATGTAATATTGACGATAAAAGTGATGTAATATTGACGATAATAGTGATGTAATCCTGATAATAATAGTGATGTAATAGTGATGATAATAGTCATGTAATAAGGATGATAATAGTGATGTAATAGTGATGATAATAGTGATGTAATATGGATGATAATAGTGATGTAATATGGATGATAATAATGATGTAATAGTGATGATAATAGTGATGTAATATGGATGATAATAGTGGTGTAATAATGATGTAATAATGATGTTAATAGAGACGATAACATTGAAAATGATAATAATAATGATGACAATAGTGATGTAATAATGATGGCAATATGAATAATGATAATGATAGCAATAATGCATCGTTGGAAAGGGGGGGGTGGGGGTTCTGTACCCTGGCAGCTGGGCTTGGCACGGTCCCACTCTGGTCTTTTGCTGTTGCCCATCATACAGGTGAGGGTGGAGTAACCCTGCAGCAGGTAGCCTGCCTCGCAGTGGAACGTCACCATGGAGCCCAGCTTGTAGTCCGAGCCCAGCCGTGTCCCATTCATCACCGTCCCCGGATCAAAACACGCCTCCCGCAGTTTAGCTGCCGGAACAATCACAGTGTTGTGTTTGATCAATCCCTCAAAGTCACCCACGGGATTTCTAGACCATGGAAATAATAATTATGTGACAATGTATTTTAAGGAGTGTATAGCAAAGGAGGAAGGAGGAAGGTTTATTTTTGATGAAACAAAGTGTTGTTTTTGAAGAGAGGAAGAAGAAGAGAGGGGAATAAAAAGAGGAGGAAGAGGATTTTTCACAGCTGGAAACCGGATCAGAGGAATCGGATAACAAGTCACTCAGCACTCATTTACATAATTTAACTATAGAAATATTATTAAATAAAAAAACAAAACACTAATTAGTACACTCCTAAAATCGTATTCCTATCATATAGAAGAAAAAAAGGAATACAATTTTGTGACTTTTTTTTCAACAACTTAGTTTATGTAACACCATTTAAATGTTAGTATGTGATCATGGTCTTCATTGTACCTTTATATTCCAAATGGAAGCCAGTGTAGCTCACTGAACCGTCACTTCGAAAAGCCAGGTGCATGAAGTTGGCGGTGCTCTCAATCTTCTCTGGTAGTTTACTGTCCTGGAAACTACCAATCAGATGGCTGTTGCTATCGGCGCCGTCGTATATATACAGGAAGTCGTAGTTGGGCTCGATACTGAAACTGTGAGAATGATCAGAAGGAGAAGGAACCCAAAACAAACATGAGAAATATTATTTTTAGCAAAAAGGCTTACTCAGTGTTTGCAGATTTGTGCTGGAGCTTTGGAAACACATTTGTGTTTCTAATCAGGAGCCTCAGAGAATAGAGAGTGGGGGGGGGGGGGGTGAGTCATACCAGACATGTTCTCTCATTGCTCACACAAAGAATGACAAAAAGTTTAGAGAGAGAGAGAGACGGGGAGGAAGAAAAAAAAATCTCCCTAAAGAGGTGAGAAGACATTAAATTGTTGTGACATTGTGGCTCGCAATCCTCCCCGCCAGCAAAGACGACGCAGTGTGGAGAGATGGTTTCATATTGCAGCCGCACTCCTATATCAAATCAGACTCCGCAGGGGCAGGGAGAGGGGAAGGGAATTAGGGACGTTTGTTTTCCAAAATAATGAGCTTGGTTTGTGACGAAATGTAAACAGCTTGGAGATAATTGCATTTGAGTCGAATCAAGACAACACCAATTTTAAATATTAACTCTCTTGCTTTAATTTCATATTTTCTCCGGAGAGTGAGAGTTAAATTTATTTCAGATGTTTGTCAGAGGAAGGCAAAGTGGAAGACTCAAACTCAAGCTTATCTCATTCTACCCCCGACCAGCCATTTAAACATCCCATCCATGTGTACGAATCAGACGTAAGGACACAAGACAGACTATCACTCAGCCCAAACTGTTTTAGGAGCATGGAGCTTCAGCTTAAGCTATTTTTAATTTTATTTCAATTTTACCATCCATGTGAAATAATCAGAAATAAGACATTTCTGATGAGTGACTGACTCCTCTTGCCAAGCAAACAACTTGAGTTTCTAAGCTCCTGCTGTGTTTGAAAGACCAAATAAAACCCAGCACTGTGCCTGACTTCCCTCCTGACACTTAGTGTGGACTATAAGGCTGATGTGGTGAAACCTCTATTGGAGTTTGAACGTGCAAAGCCGAGGACTAAGGAGACCACCCAGTTAAAGAGTTAACACAGAGGTGTATTGTGTCTGAGCTCAGATCACGGCCATACATGTAAGTTTCTACCAGTCAGATATACAAGTCATGAACAGCAAGTTGGAAGAAGAGAGAGAGAGAGAGAGAGAGAGAGAGAGAGAGAGAGAGAGAGAGAGAGAGAGAGAGAGAGAGAGAGAGCAGAGAGAGAGAGAGGAGAGAGAGAGACAGAGAGAGAGAGAGAGAGAGAGAGAGAGAGAGAGAGAGAGAGAGAGAGAGAGAGAGAGAGAGAGAGAGAGAGAGAGAGAGAGAGAGAGAGAGAGAGAGAAAGAGAGAGAGAGAGAGAGAGAGAGAGAGAGAGAGAGAGAGAGAGAGAGAGAGAGCCGCTCTCTGTCCCACAGACTTACAGTATAGTGTGGTACAAACAGCATGTGGATGACATTGTGCCACGTTATCTATTGCATAGGATAGTGTTGTATTGGATAGTGTTGTATTGGATAGTGTTGTATTGGATAGTGTTGTATTGGATAGTGTTGTATTGGATAGTGTTGTATTGGATAGTGTTGTATTGGATAGCGTTGTATAGGATAGTGTTGTATTGGATAGTGTTGTATTGGATAGTGTTGTATAGGATAGTGTTGTATAGGATAGTGTTGTATTGGATAGTGTTGTATAGGATAGGGTTGTATTGGATAGTGTTGTATTGGATAGTGTTGTATAGGATAGTGTTGTATTGGATAGTGTTGTATTGGATAGTGTTGTATTGGATAGTGTTGTATTGGATAGTGTTGTATTGGATAGCGTTGTATCGGATAGTGTTGTATTGGATAGTGTTGTATTGGATAGTGTTGTATTGGATAGTGTTGTATTGGATAGTGTTGTATTGGATAGTGTTGTATAGGATAGTGTTGTATTGGATAGTGTTGTATTGGATAGTGTTGTATAGGATAGTGTTGTATTGGATAGTGTTGTATTGGATAGTGTTGTATAGGATAGTGTTGTATTGGATAGTGTTGTATAGGATAGTGTTGTATTGGATAGTGTTGTATTGGATAGTGTTGTATTGGATAGTGTTGTATTGGATAGTGTTGTATTGGATAGTGTTGTATTGGATAGTGTTGTATTGGATAGTGTTGTATTGGATAGTGTTGTATTGGATAGTGTTGTATTGGATAGTGTTGTATAGGATAGGGTTGTATTGGATAGTGTTGTATTGGATAGTGTTGTATAGGATAGTGTTGTATTGGATAGTGTTGTATTGGATAGTGTTGTATTGGATAGTGTTGTATTGGATAGTGTTGTATTGGATAGCGTTGTATCGGATAGTGTTGTATTGGATAGTGTTGTATTGGATAGTGTTGTATTGGATAGTGTTGTATTGGATAGTGTTGTATAGGATAGTGTTGTATTGGATAGTGTTGTATAGGATAGTCGTCTCTATGCTTGGGACTGCCTCTGGCACTGGTGTCACTGCACTATACATATAGTTATCAATCCAAAGTCTCTGTATTGACTCTACGTGATGAACAGTTCCACTCACTAAAGTGAAGGCACTTTGTTTTCTCTCACTAAAGTGAACGTACCATGTTTTCACTGAAGTGAATGTTTTCTCTCAGACCCGTCTCACCTGATGAAGGCCAAGGATATGACGTAGTCCGAGTGCACGGTGATCAGCCAATCACAGTCCTTGCTGTGCGGGTAGGGATGGGGGTAGCTAGGAGACAGGATGAACCCAGAAGAACCAGTCACGTTCCCCCCGCAAGGTGCTGGAGAGTAGAGAGAGAGAGAGGGGGGGGGGGGGGCGAGGCGATAAAAACACAGAGATACATATCACCGTTTGATGTTCCACAATGGTGCTGATTGACCCATAAGAAGGCTGTAAAAAAGAGTACAATGAACCTGCCCGTATAATAACAAACTCTCCTGATGGTTAAACCCGCAGACACAAGACCAGAGTTACTTACTGCTGTACATTTGTTTAACTCACACCAGAAAGAAGAAGCTGCCCGTATAAAAACAAGCTCCCCTTACACCACAACAATGGTAGTAATATTTCACAACCGCCTAGAGTACTATGATAATATTTGTTCTTTTATGTGGACCCTTTTTCATCCATAACCTAAAGGGCAAATATGAAATATATATTTTCAATAAATACCACTATTACAACGCGTGCTACTGCTCTCAACCATCGTGACATGCACACACTATGACTAAAGACTCCATGACTGAACCCATTCTATCTCTAAGGCATCACATACATCCGACAGGTCTGATTCAGTTCCATGTCCTGGTGTTCACACACACTGTGGCTCTGGAAGCCAAAGGACTCTGCAACATGGACTCACTAACAAAGTAACCCCGCCCCCTTTTCTACATCCCCGCCCCTTTTCACACTTATCCCTCCCCTTCTCACCCTCCCTCCTCCCCTTCTCACCCTCCCTCCTCCCCTTCTAACCCTCCCTCCTCCCCTTCTCACCCTCCCTCCTCCCCTTCTAACCCTCCCTCCTCCCCGTCTCACCCTCCCTCCTCCCCTTCCAACCCCTCCCTCCTCCCCTTCTCACCCTCCCTCCCCCCCTTCTAACCCTCCCTCCTCCCCTTCTCACCCTCCCTCCTCCCCTTCTAACCCTCCCTCCTCCCCTTCTCACCCTCCCTCCTCCCCTTCTCATCCTCCCTTCTCATCCTCCCTTCTCCCCTTCTCATCCTCCCTCCCTACCCCTCACCCTCCCCCTCCCCTTCTCAACCTCCCTCCCTACCCTTCTGTTTTCCTCACCTCCAGGTTAATGTCGCCCCTACCTCTATATAACCCCCCCCCTCCCTCCCTCCCTCTCTCTCTCGCACCACGCTCCCAGGTTAACAGCAGAGAGTCTCCTCTACTTCTGTACTCCCCTCCCTCTCTCCCTCTCTCCCTCTCTCCCTCTCTCCCTCCCTCTTCCAGGTTAACAGCAGTCCTCTCACCGATGCAGCTGGGCGGGCTGGGCTGCCAATAGTATCTGTTGTCCACCTGTATGCAGGTGATGCTGCTCTCCCCCTGGAGCTGGTACCCCGGGTCGCAGGAAAAGGTCACCATGTCGTCCGGCTCACGGCCCTCACCGTTACGGCTGCCGTTCATCGGCATACCGGGGTCCCTGCAGGCGGTCGCCACCGAACCTGAGACACACACACACACACACACACACACAGGGATATAAGTATGGCCTTGGGGGCTACAAAATAACAAGTACACCTCCGCACGGAGAGCGAGAGCCCATACTCAACCGCACAATAGAGTAGGCTTGACAAGGTCAGCCCATAGCTACATCCTGCTGCGCTGTCTGTCAACAGGGATTGTGTCGGCGCCGAGCACAGAGCGATTGTCAACAAGCTGCCATGTGTGCTGTGGTCTCACAGAGAACATCCAGTCACAACCGCCGCGCAAAATCTTACCCGTTCTCATGCTTTTTTAGAGGTCTATGGTTCAGTGAGTTCAGCTTTCTGTGTTTCGTACACTCAAATGTTACTCGTTCTGATGCTTTTTTAGAGGTCTATGATTCATTGAGTTCAGCTTGCTGTGTTTCGTACACTGAAATGTTACTCGTTCTGATTCTTTTTTAGAAGTCTATGATACAGAGTCCAGTTTTCTGTGTTTCGTACACTGAAATTTTACTCGTTCTGAAGCTTTTTTAGAAGTCTATGGTACAGAGTCCAGCTTTCTGTGTTCGCACACTGAAATGTTACCGTTCTGAGTCTTTTTTATAAGTCTATGGTACGTTGAGTCCAGCTTGCTGTGTTCGTACACTGAAACGTTAACCTTTCTGATGCTTTTTTAGAAGTCCGCACACTGAAAAGGAACGGATGGCGCTGGACATCTGAGAAAAAGAGGAGCTTAGCTCGAGTTTCCTGACCTTTCCTCCGTGTTAAAGGAACACACACTTACAGTCGTCGTGGTTACGTCTGATCCTATAAAGTCAAATGAATATTGAAGAGTGCTGATATATCCACGGCTATCAAAAATCATATCAGGTTGACTTTGAACAGCAAAAACACTTCAAACGCAGAAACATAACAAGGTGTATGAAACATCGGATAAAAAATTGATTAAAAATGAACAAGACGAAAAAACTGAGACATGGTATCGAAACTACGAAAATCTAATCAAAAAATGATGTGTTATTTAAATTACTTTACACGCCTATATACAGAGTATATTCAAGTTGTACAAAAAATATACACAACACCAAAAACACGTGCCATATAGTATATACAGTACTGTGCAAAGGTTTTAGGCAGGTGGGAAGTCCTTAAAGTTAGAAATTTTTTTAATACTAAATTCCATCCATCCATCCATTTTCCGCCCCTTATCCGGGGCCGGGTCGCGGTGGCAGCAGGCTCAGCAGGGTAGTCCAGACGTCCCTATCCCCAGCAACGCTTTCCAGATCCTCCAGGAGGATCCGGAGGCGTTCCCAGGCCAGACGAGATATATAATCTCGTCAGCGTGTTCTGGGTCTACCCCGGGGTCTCCTACCAGTAGGGCGTGCCCAGAAAACCTCCAACGGGAGGCGCCCAGGAGGCATCCTAATCAGATGCCCGTACCACCTCATCTAGCTCCTTTTGACGCGAAGGAGCAGCGGCTCTAATCCGAGCTCCCTCCGGATGACCGAGCTCTTTACCCTATCCATGAGGCTGAGCCCAGCCACCCTACGGAGGAAACACATTTCAGCCCCTTGTACTCGCGATCTTATTCTTTCGGTCACTACCCAAAGCTCATGACCATAGGTGAGGGTTGGAACGTAGACCGACTGGTAAATCGGCTTTCGGCTCAGCTCCTTCTTCACCACAACGGTCCGGTGAAATTATAAACGTAAAGTTTTTATTTATTTTTATCAATACATAAAATACAAAGTGAGGGAAAAGCAAATCTGTATCGAATCAACATTTGGTATGACCACCCTTCACCTTCAAAACAGCATCCCCTGCCTAAAACCTATGCACAGTGCTGTATGTCCAGGCATTGCATTTAACAGTGCTGGATAACCAACAGCTGGTTCCCCCGGGGCCAAAACGAACAGGTTTTATCTTTTTCCAGTCACTCACTGGAGAAGTCGATGGCGAAGCCGGACTTGGTGATGTAGAAGTCTGTCTCAAAGTGCACGGTGACCAGGTTGAGGGTGGAGTGGATGCCATCAGGGAGCATGGAGCCACTGAGCTCCCCCAGGGGCATGTCATTCTCTGGGGGACCGTCCCACACCTTCAGGATGTCATGAGACGCCTCCGTGTCAAACGCCAGGAACTGCAGACTACACAGGGACAAGGAGATATTCAGCATGAGTCTACACCAAAGAAAGAAAGAAAGAAAGAAAGAAAGAAAGACAGAAGTACAAATATACAAAGAAAGTATAAAAAAAGTAAGTAAGAAAAATCCGCAATCCCCCACCCCATGTTGAATCCTATGAGGAGAGGTAAGTAGCATTGTCTTACTCTGAGATGATAAAAGATGCTAGTGTTTTGTTTTTGTTTGTGACGAAGGCCACTTCAGCTGAAGTCTTCCCTGAGGGTGTGTGTGTGTGTGTGTGTGTGTGTGTGTGTGTGTGTGTGTGTGTGTGTGTGTGTGTGTGTGTCTCTGAGGGTGTGTGTGTGTGTGGGGAGGAGGAGGAGGAGGAGGATGTGCCTTAAGATGATTAGAATAGATGAAGAGCGGAGGAAGAGTACACCGACTCGGCTCTTGAACAGACCGGTAACGCTCTATCAGCGTGGAACGCCAGGTAGGGCAGGGTTTGGACTGTTTTTCTGCACATTATGCTGAGATGAGCGGCTGTGAAAACAAGATGGCTGTAGCAGATGGTTAACAGCCTGTTTTAGATCTTAAAACCCCCTCGTTCTCCAGAGCTCTTACAGTCCTCTCCGTTAAAAGTCCTGCTACACCTGAAGGGTGTCTGGGAGGGCCAACTGCCGATGGAACAGGAGGACATGGTGAAAACAGGGAAAGTTTCAGAGGGTGTTACACCTCGGGGGGGGGGGAGAGGAAGGTGTGACCGCTACATGACCCTACCTGAAGGTAAATAATAGATATGTTGTGCACATATTGTTCAAACCATTCTGGATTTGAAATGGGAATGAAAAAGTAAAGACAGTTACACTGCAGTTTGCCCTCCAGGCCACTGCCGCGGTTATCTTCATCACCATTAAAATGCCACGCTCATCCTCATCTTCTTCATCAACACCACCAGCATTACTGTCATCATCAGCACAATCTTCATCATTGTCCTCATTACCATCATCATCACCACAACCACCACTAGACGCAATACTATCACACAATCTTCCCCCTCCTCCTCCTCTTCATCGCGGTCCTATTTCTTAGCCCAGTACCTGACAATGTTTCCAGAGTGGACCTCGATGGTCCAGGTGCAGCGCAGGTTGTTGTCGTAGGGGAACGGATAGCCGGGAGACACGATCCGACCTGTGGATTCACCTTTGAACCGCCCGCCACACTCCGCTGCACGCACACACACACACACACACACACACACACACACACACACACACACACACACACACACACACACACACACACACACACACACGCACACACAACCTTGTCAACATCCGTCAAGAAAAATAAATGTGTTCAATAAACATACAAACAGGGGACAGCATGCTTAGTAACACACACACACACACACACACACACACACACACACACACACACACTGTCAAGCTGCTAAAGCTGACATGTGGTCGAAGCAATGACATTCAAAATAGAACGAAGAGGAAAACAGACAAAGCAAGGATGAATACTGATGCAGGTCGGCTAGAAGTAGACACACACGCTCGCTCACACACACACACACACACACACACACACACACACACACACTCGTTCGCACACACGCACGCTCGCACACACACACACACACAGAGCTCTTTTGTCTCCTAGCCTTCCGCTAATGGCACTGCGACAGTATCTCCACTGACCTGCTAGGAGCAGAGATACTTAGGAATGCTTAACAGCTTTTCTGCATGCTTCTTAATGACCTGCTTCATTAGGGTATGAAGGCCTGTCCTCTCCTAATGTATGGAGCCCAGTGTAACGAGCAGAACAGACAGTCATCCTGGGACACGTCTCTTAGTGTGGATAGAGACGGGCTGCTGTCAACAGCCTCTTCTTCTGTGGTAGCAGCGACAGCCTCTTCTTCTGTGGTGGCAGCGACAGCTAAGGCTAACATTAACCTAATAGCTCACCAACCCTTAAAACCTAACGTGCACATTCTTTCCACCACAACAAATATCTGTTAAAGCTTTTTTTGTTTTGTTTTTTGGGATCGTTGACTTTTTGTTTTAGTTTTTTTTAAATAGGCATTTGGTTGATATTTACTGGATTGAGTCACTTGACATTTCATTGTGTGTGTTGCTCAGGGACAGCTGTAACTGCTGAGCTGGTCTTTCTTAGTCACATTTACAAACCCACACATCCGTCTGGTCCAAACCCCGGCCCCGCTGTCCAGTCGATCCGTTTCTCTGTTTAGCACGGACACTCAGAGACACCGAGACAGAGAGACCAGGCACGGTGGCTTTCCCTCCTTCTAATCTGATCAGCGTTGTCGCGTTCATTACCGACTCCTGGTCCTCTGCTCTCACACCTCCCCGCCTCCCTCGTGGTGCTCACACAACCAACTACATTACCAACAATGCTCTGGTAATTAATGAGAAAATCATATTAGCCAGCCCAGCCAGCCCAGCCATCTCCCAGCCCTGGTCCAGCAGAGGACCTCCAACGTAAACAATACTAATAGAAGGACTCGGTGGAAAAAAAGACACATTTCTATTCCTCCTCCTCCTCCTTCTCCTCTTCTTCACCGCACTGCTCTGGTGGTCACGTGACAGCTCAGTAACCATGGCAGCAGAGCTATCAGGAAGTAATGGTGTTACACTGATTGGAGTAGTCTGGGCTCACTTCCATGTTGATAGCGTGGGTCGGTTCCACGTCGTCACTCATGTTGTAAGAGGGGCGAGGGGGGAGGGGGGGCACCATACAGGAAGAAGAACCATCCTACATTGGGGTCACAAGAACCAGGCCTCAAGCTATCAATAAGGACCGATCGATCCCCAGGCGTGTTCAGCCATTCATCAGTAGCGACCCCACTGTTTCAATGCGGACAGGATTTATGGTGGGGCGCGCCGTTCGCTGGTTTCCCCACGCCGACTCTGCTGCTGAGAGCGGGGCTACACGCAGCCGGCACAGATAAAAAAGACAACGCAGCCATTTCCATTCAGGGGCAGATTCTGCACACGTCTGTTATCTGTAAATCATTTCCTCTTCCAATCCATCACTCTGGAGCGACAGCGCCTACACAGGTCAGACATTACAGGGAGCGCCTTGATCATTTCTCGTCTCTCACCCTGCTATCCCTCCTTCTGTCTTTCTTTTCTGCTATCCCTCCTTCTGTGTTTCTCTCTTTCTTTCTTCCTTTCTGCCATCCCTCTTTCTTTCCTGCTATCTCTCTCTCTGTCTTTCTTTACTGCTATCCCTCTCTCTGTCTTTCTTTACTGCTATCCCTCTCTCTGTCTTTCTTTACTGCTATCCCCCTTTCCCTCTCTCTGTCTTTCTTTCCTGCTATCTCTCTCTCTGTCTTTCTTTACTGCTATCCCCCTTTCCCTCTCTCTGTCTTTCTTTACTGCTATCCCCCTTTCCCTCTCTCTGTCTTTCTTTACTCCCTTTCCCTCTCTCTGTCCCCTTTCCCCCTCTCTCTCTGTCTTTCTTTCCTGCTATCTCTCTCTCTGTCTTTCTTTACTGCTATCCCTCTCTCTGTCTTTCTTTACTGCTATCCCCCTTTCCCTCTCTCTGTCTTTCTTTACTGCTATCCCCCTTTCCCTCTCTCTGTCTTTCTTTACTGCTATCCCCCTTTCCCTCTCTCTGTCTTTCTTTCCTGCTATCCCCCTTTCCCTCTCTCTGTCTTTCTTTCCTGCTATCTCTCTCTCTGTCTTTCTTTACTGCTATCCCCCTTTCCCTCTCTCTGTCTTTCTTTACTGCTATCCCCCTTTCGCTCTCTCTGTCTTTCTTTACTGCTATCCTCTCCTTTCCTCTCTCTCTGTCTTTCTTTACTGCTATCCCCCTTTCTCTCTCTCTCTGTCTCTTCTTTACTGCTATCCCCTTTCCCTCTCTCTCTCTGCTATCTCTCTCTCCTTTCCTTTCCTCTCTCTCTGTCTTTCTTTCTCTGCTATCCCTCTCCCTTTCCCTCTCTCTGTCTTTCTTTACTGCTATCCCCCTTTCCCTCTCTCTGTCTTTCTTCACTGCTATCCCCCCTTTCCCTCTCTCTCTATCTCTCTCTCTGTCTTTCTCTTATCTCTCTCTCTGCTATCCCCCTTTCCCTCTCTCTGTCTTTCTTTACTGCTATCTCTCTCTCTGTCTTTCTTTCCTGCTATCCCCCCTGTTTTTCTTTCCTTCTATAATTCTCAGTCTCGGAGGTCTGGTTTTTATTTTTCTCGTCGGCACAATGTGAATATGAAAGCTGAGTTTCTCCGCCATGCATTGTATTTCATAAACGATTACAGGCTGGTTCACATAACATCTTAAGAATAAGCCATCATCTTCTCTCCCCAACCACATAAGTGCTTTGAAATGATAGAAGCTATTATGGATTTAAATCCTACTGAAATAAGGAAAGGGGGAAAGATATTATAAAAGTCAGAAAATATGTCTGCAACAGAACACTGATGAGAAAGCTAA
>JAPMUY010009711.1:50000-52500 GCA_026901105.3 Galaxias olidus
GTGTGTGTGTGTGTGTCTGTGTGTGTGTGTGTGTGTGTGTGTGTGTGTGTGTGTGTTTGTGTGTGTGTGTGTGTGTGTGTGTGTGTGTGTGTGTGTGTGTGTGGGTGTGTGTGTTTGAGCGTGGACAGTATTTAGGGTGCGTATGAAAGCCTTCATGGCGCCGTGCCGCCCCCACTTTTCCAGGCACACAGACCCTGAAGGCCTCTGGGGCTTTGGTTCCCCATTGTTTGTTGTTTGCATCCACAAGGACAACATCCATTGTAGATGACAAGCAGACAAGCACACACAGGAGCACATTGTACTGGGGACAACAAAGCCCTGGTGACGCTCGGAGGAAACGTGCAGACGAAGAAGAAACTGCTACGTCCTGTAAAACAGGTCTGAACTGGTCTGAACTGGTCTGGACTGGTCTGAAGTGGACTGGTCTGGTAGAGATTTAGACAGCTATACCTCAATCTAGTCTGGACAGGTCTGAAGTGGTCTGGTCTGACCTGGTTCTGCTAAAGACCAGTCTGAACTGGTCTCAACTGGTCTCCACTGGTCTGAACTGGTATGGACTGGTACTAACTGGTGTACACCGGTCTCTACTGGTCTCAACTAGTGTCTCTACTGGTCCGAGCTGGTCTGGACTGGTACTTACTGGTGTACACCAGTCTCTACTGGTCTCAACTAGTGTCTCTACTGGTCTCAACTAGTGTCTCTACTGGTCCGAGCTGGTCTGGACTGGTACTTACTGGTGTACACCAGTCTCTACTGGTCTCAACTAATGTCTCTACTGGTCTGAACAGGTCTGGACTGGTACTAACTGGTGTACACAGGTCTCTACTGGTCTCAACTAGTGTCTCTACTGGTCTGTACTGGTATGGACTGGTACTAACTGGTGTACACCAGTCTCTACTGGTCTCAACTAGTGTCTCTACTGGTCTGAGCTGGTCTGGACTTGTACTTACTGGTGTATACCAGTCTGAACTGGTCTGAGCTGGTCTGGATTGGTACTTACTGGTGTATATCAGTATGAACTGGTCTGAGCTGGTCTGGACTGGTACTTACTGGTGTATACCAGTCTGAAGCCGGCCCCGGTGGCTTCCTGGTCAGAGTAGAACTCTATCCACAGGTGGTTGGAGGTGCTGGCCAACGAGAGGCCTTCCATGGAGGATCCTGTGTATGTCCCCAGCACGGGGGCGGAGCTATCCCGTCCGTCATACACCTGCACAGGGAGAGGGGGAGGGGTTACCGTCAGAGGCCCACAACACCATACTTTTATGTCAGGAAACCAACCTCTCCCCCCCCCCCCAAAAAAAATGCATATGAACATTCTATAACATCAAATTAATACACAAAATGGAAAAACACCTCTGTCAAAAGTACTGCAACAAAAGTGGTACTATACATCATATAAATCTATGTGAACCCACAGTTAAGAACCACGTCAGACAAGGTCCTACACATCGCTCTATGGCATCACATACTGTACATACATATATATATATATATATGTATATATTAGCGTCTTTGAGTACCTAGAAAAGCACTAAACAAGTTGAATCTAGTATTATTTAACTACATATGAGTTGACATTTAGAAGTTGGTAACCTAAGTGTTGTCTCTCTCCAGCTAATAGAAGCTGAACCCGTGCACCAGCAGACATGCTGAGGCTTTGACCACTCTGTTCCAACATCTCCATTTTCCCTCTCTGAGCAGCTCCCATTAACACTATGGGTCACAAAGCATGATGGGAAGGTAATGGCCTCTGAGCAGACCAGAGCCACACCTCAATCTAAATTCACAGTTCAACAGATCAAACAATTACGGGTCAAAAAAGACATCGCGGAAAGTCAATGACTTTTAAATCACCTGCCTGAGGCGCTGTGGAGAGGAAAGCATGGCGTGAATCAAAGAGTCATCGCTCCCATTGATTAAGTCCATCAAGAGGAATAGAGGCCACGCAGCGCGCCTATGACCTTTCACTGGCTCGAGACGACCTGAAGGTCGCTCATTTTAGAATGTGAGGGACGGCGAATACCAGGGGTCGGAAAACCTCACGGAATGATAAAGTCAACGAGGAAAGAAAAAGTAAGACATGAAAAGGATTGACAGCGGGGCTAGGAGGAGGCATGTGTAACTCTTTAAAAACTAAATGTAGAATGTGGAGTTAAACAGTCTAGAGAGGCAATGTGTGCTGTCCTTTTTACATGTCAAAAACAGACAACAGGAAACAGGAGCAGAGGTGGTTTATTTTGTTGCCCCTGACAACGAGCTACTTAACAATGGGTCGGCCATTTTGGTGTCCCCTATTCCATATATGGTCATGGTTCCAAACTCTCTTTATTCAGCTTTTTCTAATATCATTTGGAAAGGACCAAAGGTTTACCCTATGGCTGAGCCCAGGGTGATGTTACACACAGTCCTTTGAAAACCTGGAGGGTCTAAAAGGTTCTCTGTCGATAGTTATAACAACATGAGAAAGTCTGCTATAATCATAACACCACATCATTGTCTG
>JAPMUY010009711.1:55000-60000 GCA_026901105.3 Galaxias olidus
GTTAAATAGTCTACC
Organism: Galaxias olidus; assembly: GCA_026901105.3. Lineage (NCBI taxonomy): Eukaryota > Metazoa > Chordata > Actinopteri > Galaxiiformes > Galaxiidae > Galaxias > Galaxias olidus. Next base: position 55,016 of record JAPMUY010009711.1, read on the forward strand.
AGGATACTATTAGCTGTGTTACAAAATAACTCAGGACGCTGGTTAAATAGTCTACCAGGATACTATTAGCTGTGTTACAAAACACCTCAGGATCAGGACCTCCAGATGTGGACCAGTACACCACAGTAACTCATTAACAGGGCATGCATCAGGACCTCTAGATGTGGACCAGTACACCACAGTTACTCATTAACAGGGCATGCATCAGGACCTCCAGATGTGGACCAGTACACCACAGTAACTCATTAACAGGGCATGCATCAGGACCTCCAGATGTGGACCAGTACACCACAGTAACTCATTAACAGGGCATGCATCAGGACCTCCAGATGTGGACCAGTACACCACAGTTACTCATTAACAGGGCATGCATCAGGACCTCCAGATGTGGACCAGTACACCACAGTAACTCATTAACAGGGCATGCATCAGGACCTCTAGATGTGGACCAGTACACCACAGTAACTCATTAACAGGGCATGCATCAGGACCTCCAGATGTGGACCAGTACACCACAGTTACTCATTAACAGGGCATGCATCAGGACCTCTAGATGTGGACCAGTACACCACAGTAACTCATTAACAGGGCATCCCACTCCCTGATACCATTTACTGTGTTACAAAACAACTCAGGACGTTGGATAAATAGTCTCTCCTCTAGAATTAAAAGTGTTAGCCGTACAAACATTAAACCAATTGAATTGTCTTGTTTGGATAATCAGACTTAGCGAAGCTTCCCGGTGGGTTTGTTCCCTCTCTCAGCCCTTTAGTGGCGTAATGACCATTATCATCTGGCAGCCAAACATCCCATAAGACGGAGAACACACTTCTCCAAAGGCTTTGGGAAAAGTCAGCAGAGACTTAATTCCAACACAATGGTTTTCTTTGAAGCACATCATCAGGGGAAAGAAAAAAAAAAAAGAAAAAAAAAAGAGAAAAGTGTAGAGTTGTTTTAATTTTATTATTATTTTTTAAAATGATCTGCTCTGAATCTTCAAATCAACAAAACAACAGACCCCCAAAGCACAGATTGGTGCGTCCTTGCATGTTTAGGACATATACCAGACCAAAGATGACATTACCGCATTTTAGAAATGCTTACCATCTGAGCATGCATATTCTATGATCATTAAGAATGCAAATGAGTCTCTCTACGAGTCAAAAACACTTTTGTATTGGCTATGTATTTGCTTTATTTGTATCTTAAGTTTGTAATGTCTAACATCTTTCAAAAAGTTCCCTACTAGAAAACATTCTTCTCAAATTCTTTTTTTTTTTTGGTCTTAGGCATCAATGTTTTGAAGCCTGGGGTCAACATCTGAAGAATCCTCTCAGAGAAATCACCTTGAGTCCCAACAACTTCTTATAGAATGCATAATGTTCCCTTAAATGGTCATGTTCCCTGAAACAGCCAATAGCTTCTTACAGAACGCAAAATGTTCCCTTAAATGGTCATGTTCCCTGAAACAGCCAATAGCTTCTTATAGAATGCATAATGTTCCCTTAAATGGTCATGTTCCCTGAAACAGCCAATAGCTTCTTATAGAATGCATAATGTTCCCTTAAATGGTCATGTTCCCTGAAATAGCCAATACCCAAACGGCTCCATATTTACTTATGAAAGGAGAATGTAGGAGATGGGAAATCTCTCTTACATACAGACCACCATATTAAGATGCCACACACACACACACACACACACACACACACACACACACACACACACACACACACACACACACACACACACACACACACACACACACAGTAAGCAAGTAAGAAAGAAGGTTGAGCACGTACCTACACACCTTGGCAGAGGTGCGCTCCACATTCTACGGCCACCTCCCAAGCACACGACCTCCTTGGCCCCCTGCAGGCGGTAGCCGGCGTTGCAGGAGAAGCCCAGGGCGTCGCCGATGCCGAAGCTGGTGCCAGTGTGCCCGCCAAACCGTGGCGTGCCCGGGTCCTCACACGGCTCCAGGTCATACTCTGGAACAACAACAACAACAACAACAAAGAGGTCACGTCACCGTAATGAACCGCAGTCTCTCTCATCTTATTCTAATGTGTTCAAAAAAAAACTTTATTTTTTCTATTTTGACAAGACAACTTTCCCCCAAAGAGCTTCTTTAAAGAAAAACAACAGTGACTAATGGAGCCAGGAGATTATGCTCATAGGTCACATCATTGCATTAGGCTGGCTTTGGGGACTTCAAATCCCCCCAAAAGCAAAAGGAAAAACACTTGAAATCAAAATGGAGATGTGTGCTGTTAATGTGAAAAGGCGTCCCTGGGCTCTCTGCATGTCTCAAAGAACACAACAACTGGTAAAAAGAAGCTCCGGGATTCGAGTGACACTCCCATCTCCCCCGTCATATTTAACACAGCAGAACTCATTTTTACATATTTGAGCAGCATGACAGGGAGTGTGCAGCAGAAGGGTAAAATGAGGCGGCTCCTTTAATTTTTCCGGTGCATAAGCAGACCTATCAAAGAAAAAAAAAGAAAAAACGCAACGGTGTTCCAAATGCTTTCATAACAACAAAGACTATTTTCCTACTCCTGGCCAAAACTCCGGAACGTTCTTAGAACACTGGGGCTGGTTCTAATTCGGAGTTGCGGGCGCATCCCCAAACCAGTCACTCCAACCAAAGGTTGTAAAAGGTTGAAAATTGAATTTTAATCAGGCAATCTATAGATGTTAATTACCGTCTGCTCCAACACATACACACCGCCACACACAGAAACACACACACACAAACACACACATACACAAACACACACATACACAAACACGGCTAATTTCATAAATATTCATGGCTGTTCAAGTTGTGTGCTTCAGTTCAGTGAACAGCAAACATTTAGCCAAACTACTCAGAGCATACCCTTCTCGCCTCACAAAAACACACACACAGACACACACACACACACACACACACACACACACACACACACAGAAATACACACACTTGTGTCCGTATATACACAGCACCGCCCAGTCTTCAGTCTCTTTCTTACTGTCTCATCTTTTGGGCTCTGTCTCTGTCTCTGGCATCTGTCCCCCAGCCTATCAGAGAGAGAGAGAGAGCTACCTGGTCATAACCATCCCCACTGTACCCCCCCCCCCAGCTACCTGGCCCTCTCTCCCTCTCTCTCTCCCTCCCCCTCTCCCTCAGACTCTCAGCTACCTGGCCTGACTTTACTGCCTGCTCATTATCCAGCTCTGATCTGCCTACAGCGTACAGGGCGGCCATCTTAAGCCCTGGACTCATCCCCACCGTCAAATCACTCCTGGCGTGTTCCTTTACCAACCGCTTTGGAAGGCTTAGCACTCCTGATCTCCTCATCAAACAACGCTCAGCCTCCCCATTTCCTCCACTGCTCCCTCTCTCTCCCTCTCTCTCTCTCTCTCTCTCTCTCTCTCTCTCTCTCCATACCCCTCAACCTCTCTCTCTCTCTCTGTCTGCCTCTCTGTCTCTCGCTCTCTCCCTCCATACCCCCCCCTCTCTCTGTCTCTCGCTCTCTCCCTCCATACCCCCCCTCTCTCTGTCTCTCTCTGCTGCCTCCCTCCATACCCCCTCCCTCTCTCTCACTCTTTCTGCTGCCTCCCTCCATACCCCTCTCTCTCTCTCTCTCTCTCTCTCTCTCTCTCTCTCTGCTACCTCCCTCCATATCTCTCTCTCTCTCACTCTCTCTCACTCTCTCTCTCTGCTACCTCCCTCCATATCTCTCTCTCTCACTCTCTCTTTCTCTATCTCTCTCTCTCTTTCTCTTTCACTCTCTCTCTCTGTCTCCGCTACCTCCCTCCATATCTCTCTCTCTCTCTTTCTCTCTCTCTCTGCTACCTCCCTCCATCTCTCTCTCTCTCTCTTTCTCTCTCTCTCCGCTACCCCCCCCCCTCTCTCTCTCTCTCTCTCTGTCTCTCTCAATCTCTCTCTCCTCCCTCCATCTCTCTCTCTTTCTTGGTCTGGCTATCAACCTCCCTGGGCTTCCTTTATTTATTTATTATTCATACGGCACAGGATAAAAGTAACACCATATTACTGCACTTCCTTATCCACCCCCGTCCTCCCTCCCTCCCCCTCCCTCCCTCCTCCTCTCCTCCTCCCTCCTATCCCCTCCTACTCCCCTCCTCCCTCCTCCTCCTCCCCTCCCCCCCCCTCCCCCTCCCTACCCCCCCCTCCCCCTCCTGTTCTCCCTACCAGAAAAGGAGATGTTGAATCCCTGCAGGGAGATGGAGAAGTCGGAGATGAAGCGGAGCTGGGCCTTGAAGTTCCCGTAGAGGCCAGCGTTGAGTGGTGGCGGGGTCTCGGAGCCGGTGAGGCGGGCTAACGGCTGGGTGAAGCTGCCGTTCTCTGTGATCAGGAGGTAGTCATGGTGATCCTCCAGGTGGAAGGAGTGAAAGGTGAACTGGACTCCTTCCGACACAAAGGGACAGCAGGTCAATTCAACAGAGAACAACTAAGTCACGGTTTACTGTATATGGTGTGTTTTAGTATCTAGAGATGGTTACATTAACTAAGTGTATAAACCAGTAAATTGATTTAAACATACATGAATATCTTTTTGTGTCAAACCAACCAATCATAGCAGGGTGAGGTGTGAAACATGTACAGAGTTTACAGACCATAATTATAATCAAAATATGTCATCTCAACCCAGATAATATGTGCCAGGCTATCACATTATTTACATAAGTATATAGACGTAGAAAGAGTAGATGTATTTTCTCATTTAGACCTGTAGCTAAAAAATTTCTGAAATGGCCTCTACAGCTGGAGATGGGGGATTGCAATATCGCTCTCTCTCTCTCTCTCTCTCTCTCTCTCTCTCTCTCCACCTTTTATCTGATAAAAAAGTTACATTCTTAACACCTTTGCTCTGCTTGTCAGCCATTTTGAATGAGATAAAGCAGGTGATATTATTACATATGAGCGTTATTCATGAGATACATTATTCATAAATATATCACATACGCTGTTT